>JAWPHD010017045.1:0-46685 GCA_037043455.1 Cyrtodaria siliqua | reverse complement strand
GTTAAATGTAGCGAAACTGGAAATACAGTACAGTACTGAATCATGTAATTTAGACTGTATATGTATGTTGAGAATACTTGTTCGGTTTAAAATAATTATATTCTTATACATGTACATATACAAAATGTATGCAGACTTAGCAGACGGGATGTGTAAAATATAAATTAATAATAGACTTTATTTATTGAGAGGTAACAGATTTAGTTGTGAACTAATCTTCCTGTGGCCCTCTAACAGGGTCCTGCTATTAATTAAGCTCATATAATGCTTTGAAAGCTTAAACATCATGCACAAATTCTAGCGGCATCTTGATTCTATAACTGTTTAATAAGAACTTACTTTTATCATAGATCTACATACTGCTGTTATCCATGCTTTTATGGTATCCTGCATGAATAATGTACATGTATATCCTTGTTTTATAAGTTAATGTATCACTTCTAATTTTTCTAAATCACTTTAAAAATCAATATTTCATAATTATTTATTATTGTTCCAAATAAATATGCCAGATATTGTCTGTATAAACACACTCACTTGTGTTTGAATATAGTAGCACCAGGTGCCATTGGCTAATAAAAGTCACATGACTAACGGTAACACAGTCAGCTCCAAGGTCTTATTAATTTACACACATCAGATGTGATCAGAGTAACATTATAGCATATGGGTATCATAAATCCATTAGTATGAGTGCTGGATAAGAAATATAAACAGAGCGGACAGGGAAATAGCATTCAAGGAGGACAGTAAACCACAAACACAGAAACAAACACGCAAACAGACAAACAAGATGGCATAAGCAATATAAATGCAAACAACATCACAAACACAAAAGGGTTGACAATAGGGCTACCGCCTTGAACGGGCAGTGGCAAAGTATTGCCACTGGGGGTTTAAACCGGTTCTAGGGTGCACCAAACCTCACACCCTACTGTCATCCCATTAAAAACAGGGCAGGAGTAATAAAGAAATCCCGCCATGATCTAACCTCTAACCAACAAGGCAGCATCAATAGGCAAGTTATAAGGTAAAACACAAATATGCTCGTGTAAATATAATACTAAAAAACCCAATAGCCTAGAAAGCCACAATGAAGGTACTCAATGACTTTGCAGAAGCCAGAGCAGTAAGAGAATAAACCATTAAGGCGACGACAAGAAAGATCATGGACAAACATCAAACGCCACCGTCCCAATGGGCTTTAGGTAGGGCGTCATCATAGGGTCCCACAGCCTGTCCGGTCATCGTACAATTAAAGAGGAAAGCATAGTGGCGAACTGTAAAAGGGTCCACCACCAAGCTTGCAGTACGTTGCAAATGATAGGATCATAACCTCTTTTGATAAACTTTTTAACAAGTTAACAAAGATAGTATGAAAGTGATCATGACCTAGAATCTTACGAAGTTTATAAATCACATCACAATAGAAATCAGGTTGTGATAATCCTTGTCGCAGAAGAGTCCTTAAATTACTTTTTATTTGGAAAGAAGATCAGGGTTACGATAATAAAAATTTGCAAAGGTTTTTACGAAGTTATGGTAACGGTATACCCGAGTTGAGTAACTTTTTGTTATACAAAGATTACGAATAGTGAAGTGCTCAACGCGAGTACAAGCTCTAGAAAACGAATAAGTTGAGACACATATACCCCATAAGAAGTTGCTCGGGAAACATCCCCATCCAAATGTGGATAATTAACAATGTCAAAATTAAAATCATCTCTCTTGTCATAGAGTTTGCTAATTATTTTACCATTTTCATCGAGAGATCTAAATCAAGAAAAGAAGCGTTATTATCAGACTATTAGCTTTGTGAACGTGGTTCTTTAGGATAAATATAATTAACCATAGTTGGAAAGAAAGGGTTGTCAAGTTCAATATGTCATCCAGATACCGAGAGGTGCCATTAAAGGCTTCAATACATCTGCCTGGTGAGCTGGTGAATAGACTCAACATGGATATCCCTGTCATAGCAAAATAAGATCAAATCTGCGACAAGTGGTGCGCTGCTCGTACCCATAGGGATACCAACATTTGGTCTATTAAACGGGGTTCCATACCTGACGAAAATTTTATCTAATAGGAAGATGAGTGCTTCACAAACTTCATAGCAAGTTCACATAGTATAATTTCTAAACTGCCGGTAGTAAAAAACGCTTTTATATTATTACATTCCAAAAATGTAGTATTTCTCTAGCGAATATTTTTGAATAAGAGAAATTAGCTTGTGTTTAATAAGGTGATATAGGTATCAGTATTAATTAGCTATCTCAAGTATTCATGATCAAAGTGTATCACGATAGTAAGTTAGTACAGGGTCCTTATATTAAAACTCTGTTAGTACTAAATAATCTGGGAGTAAGATATTTTAATTCTGTACTGTTAATAAGCACTGACAATATATACTTTTTGTAAATAAATGTTAAAAGAAGTTGTAGTGCTTATTTGCAGATATAGTATAGTCAGGGTTTTATAGTAGAGTATAACAACTTTATTAGTGTAGAATTCTGTGGTATCAAAAAGAAAAGATCTAACTACCACAAAAAATTGACTCATAATTATATGCCTAACAGATGCTAAGAATGACGTAATACACCATTCAAAGTAACTTGTTAGAGAAGAGCACACGTTGCTTAACAATTCAAATTTAAAATTACCTGTCACGAATCCTAGACTTGTAGTAAATTTGCTGCGTTAAAGGTAAATGTATTTTGTGTATACGCGTAAATGACATCATGTCACCGCAATGTTTCATTGAAATAATAACTTAATGATGCTGAAAATGAATAATGTTAAAATTTCTAAGTTATTTCCGAATCAAAAAATGACTATGCCTTACAAGTAAGCAGTTTCCGAATGATAAATCGGACTATGTTCTCATTTGCTGAAAAATTATGTTGATGTCCGAATATTGTCCGCAGAAGAAATTCCGAAGTCCGACATAATATTCCGAAATAATGTATGGTTTTCCAAATTCAGACTAGTTTTCCAATCATTATGTAAATTTCTGATTTATTCCACGAAATCTCGAATTCTGTATCGACAGCGGAAATTCTACAGACTATGTGTTGCAATGGTGTGCAATGGGGGGTTGCTACACCAGGTAAGAATACTAAACTATTGTAATTTTCAAAGCACTATCTGACAAAGCCTAGTCTATTAACCATTAAAGAAAGAAAAGTTCGCAAATCGACTAAGAATCGATCAAGATATATGCGTTTCAAAAAAGAACAGCAGTCGACAGCGACAAAAATCATGTACTTTTTCAGTTTTAACCTACCTAACTGTTTGATAAAATGACATTGGGCCTACCTATACTTGATATAATGGAGTAAATGCTTCATAGAGTCAATAAACATGAAGAAATCAAGAGTTTAGCTACCAAAACTGCGCTTTGAATGGGCAAAATGTGCTGAGTTTCATGCCAGAATCAAAGTTTCAAGCAATTGTGCTACGTTTGGGTGCATCATACCTTAATTTGTTATCACTACATTATATTTAGAAATCCCAAGTACTCTATATGCAAGTCTGTACTAGCGTCGTGCTGTAAAAGCCAATTTGTATTGTAGTGGCATCATACTTGGCTACAGTTCTCTCTGACATTATCTCAGTAAACCCAATTTTAGGTAAGGGAAGGATTTTGGGTGTTAGACCTGTAAAAGAGATTGTGAATACTGTAGTGCTAAAGTAGGATGACAAATACTCATATCTACATTTGATACTTAATCAACCGTAGGGTTTAGTGGAAAATGTTTCGCCAGCCTTCATGTTAAAGTCTTAAAAAATCTGAAACTCCAAATGAATGAGTACATCAGATTCTTCAAGAAACATCTTAAATACAAATACTTCCAATCAGATAAATCACTTATATCAATCAAAATAGTATTAAAACCATTGCTATTGTCTAAATGTTGCATACACCATATACACCTACAGCTATAGGAATCTGACGTAAAAGTGCTGAAATAACCCTGGGTACGTCACCTAGGATTAGCACTTAGTACTGTGCAATATTGAGTTCTTTGCAAATAAGGTCATTGTTAGTCTCCATTTATTAGTTTTATGCCCTTTAGAATAAAAAATATCATTATTTGTCAATTGTTAAGTCGGACCCCTAATCCACCATTAAAACCGATGACCCCCTTTAAGGCTTCCGCGCGATAAAATAGTAAAAAATAAAATAAAAACCGTTTAAAAGAGTGATAGTTTGTTGTGAGATAAAAAATCATTCCAAAAGAAAAAAATGCCATTTACATAAAAATCTAGAGTAAATGACAATCAAAGTGACCGCCTTATAAGTATACTTATCTATGATGAATTTGCAAGCACTATTCTGACTAAGCCTACTATAACGCATTAAAGAAAGAAAAGTTTTCGCGAATCGGATCTATAATCGATCAAGATATACGCGTTTCAAAAAAGAACAGAGCGGGCGGGACAGGCGACAAAAATCAGCGTACATTTTTCAACTTTAACCTACATTAACTGTTTTATAAAATGACATTGGCCTACCTATACGTGATATAATGATTTAATGATTCATAGAGTCAATAAACATGAAGAAATCAAAGTTTAGCTACCATAACGCTCTTGTGAAGCAAAATGTCTGATTTTCATGCCAGAATACAATTTTTCAGGAAATTTTTCACTGTTGTGGGATCATACTTTAGTTGGGTACTCACTAATGAGTATGAGCATCCCAATTACCCTAATGCAAGCGGTAATAGTTGAGCGTTAAAGCCAATGTTATTGATGGGCTAGCTTACGTTGCGAGCAGTGTCTCTCTCGACATTATCTCATATACCCAATTTTAGGTGGGAAGGGTTGGATGGTGGTTGTGTCATACGTGAGAAAGGCTGAGATGTTAACAGTAGGTGCTAATTATATGAACAAATAGCTCATCTACAGTTGAGACTAAACAAGCCTAGTTTAGTGGAAAATTTTCTCAGGACTCATGTATAAACGTAAAAATCTTAACTCCAAATGAAGCATGTTCCGCAACGAAAAACTAGAAAATTAATATCAAAACCATTTTAAAGATGTAAAGTTTTGTAAGTTTATAATAATTCAAAAGAAAAATCCATTTTAAATAAATCTGAGAATTTAATTCACAATTCCGCCTATATGATACGTAATTATGGTGTTTGTTCAAAGCACTATCTAAAAAGCCTTATATAATCGACAGTAATTTCGTGAATCGTCTAGTATTGGCAGCATATATACGAGTGTCATTTAAGTCAGTTGCGATCTTCGGCAGAATCTTCGTAGTGTTTTGTACATTGGTTTTACCTACATTAACTTGTATAAATTTACTTGCATAGCACTGTATCGGGATATTATGGTTTGCGTCATTATAGTCTGTATAGTAGATTATCAAGGATAGGAGTGATTCTATAATACGATTTTGAGTAATAGGGAGGTCTTGCAGATGAAGAATAGGATAATATGGATAGGTGGGATGATGAAAGGTTGGGTGGTTATATATGATGAGTGTGACATCAAATTATTTGAATCAAGGTTCGATCTGAGGTCGTTTGGGTGGGAGTATTAGTTTTAATTGGTTGTTGTTGATTCTGTAGGGGATGTATGATAGAGCGGATGTTAGATGTTACAAATTTGTGGGTTGTAGATGTGGGTGGGGAAGTAATTAATAGATGGGATTTGTTTTAAATGTGTGAGTTAATTGTTGTATATTTATATGTGAGTATGGGTGTAATATATTAATTGTTGGGGTTGTTTGGGAGAAGACATATGGGTTGTAGGTTTTTTGAGGTTTAGATTTGGTATGTGAAGAGAGTTTTGTTATTTTTTTTGGATTTTAAGGTGTTTTTGTGGGTTTGGGGGGGTTTGGGGGGTTTAGTTAATGTTTATGTACAAATGTTAGTTTGAATAATAGTATTGCAGATTTTATTGTTATTGATACTGTGAACTCATTTTGAATGTATGGTAGTTGTGGGATTGATAGTGGAGGTATAAGACAGTGTAGTTTGAGATGGTTTGATTGTATTTGGGTGATAGTTGTCGATAGTTGTTGAGTGATTGTATTAGAGGGATGTATTGAAGTTGAGGTAGGGTCATGATATTTTTGATGAGTATGGTGGGTTAGGTGTTAAGTAATTGTTAGGGTGTGTGTATTGTATAGTTGAGGAGTAAGTTGTAGGGTGTTTGTGTTATGGAGGATGTTTGTATTGTTTATGGGTTGTTGATTGTGGGGTAGTAATTTTATTGAGGAGGTGGATTTTGTGAGTGGGGATGAATTTAATTGGGGGACTATTGTGGATAGTGGGGGATGATGTAAGGTTGTGGGGTTATAGTATGTTGTTGTATGAATTTGTAAAGTATGATTGAGGGTAGTGGTGAGGTTTTAATTGGGGTGTGTGTGGGATGATGTAGGGGGAGTATGTGAGAGAGGTATGTGAGATGGTTTAATTTGGGGTGGGTTTGTTGGGTGGGGGGGGATGTAAGTGTGTTTATGTGTGTGTTTTATGTGTATTTGGTTGTATTGTATATGAGTATGGGGGTGTAGTTTATTAAGGTGGGGGTGTGGGTTTGGGGGAGAATGAATGATGGGTTTTAGGTTTTTTGAGGTTTAGAATTGGTGTTAGGGAAGTTTATTTTTAAGTTTTTGTTTTTGGATTTTAATGGGGGTTTAGGGTTTGTGGGGGGGGTTGTGTTTGTTGATGAATTTGTTTTTGAATGGGTTTGTTTATGTAGAATGTGAGATATTATTATTATTAGTGTGTTTTTGGTGAGTGGAGTGTGTGGAGGTGGGTTTGATGGGGGGGGAAGGGGGTTGGTGGTGGGTGAGGATTTTTTGTAGGGTATAGAGGGTTTTTGGGGGGGTTGGGGGTGGGGGGAGGGGGGGAGGGAGGTTTAGAGGTTGGGGTGGGTGATTGGGGTTGTGGAGGGTTGTGGGAGTTTATGGGGGGAATAGTTTAGTAGGGGGGGTGTATTATGGTTGGGGTGGGATATGTTGGTATAGTTAGGGGGGGATTGTGAGAGGGGTGTGTGGTATAATATTTTAGAGGAAAGGTAAAAAGTTTTGGGGGGGTAGGTTGGTGTGGATTTGTTAGGTAATTTGTGAGGAATATTGATTGTTTAGGGAGGGGGTTGAGATTTAAGTGTAATGTAGGGATGTTGTGGTGGTGAATGTGTGATGGTGGGGTAATTGTGGTTGGTGTGAATAATTTTGGTTTTTGGGAAAGGTTTTGGTGGAGAGGGTGTTTGATATAGTGGGGGATGGATTTTATGGGGGGTAGTTAAGAGGTGGGAGATGGGGTGGGGGTAGTGTGTTATGGGGGTTTGTATGGTGATTGTGTGGTAAATGGGATGGGGTGTTTGAGGGTTGGTGGTTTGGTTTTTTGGGTAGAGTGGGGGGGAGAGGGATAAGGAGAGGGGAGGGGGGGTTTAAGTTTGTGAGGGAGGTGAGTGAGGTTTTAGGGGTGGAGGGAGGGTTGAGGGTGAGTGAGGGGGGATGTTGTAGGAGGGAGGTTTTGATAGATGTGTTGTGAGGTGTTGTAGAGGGTGGATTGGGAAGGGAGTTTGAGGTGGTTTGATGGGGGAAGGGGGGGGTTGGTTGGTGGTGAGGTTTTTTTATTTTATAGTGTATAGAGGGTTTTATAGGGGTTGGGGGGGAGGTGGGTGGAAAAGGTAAGGTGGGGGGGATTGGGTTGAGGTTTGTAAGGTTTTATGGGGGAAATGGTTGTTGTTGGGGGGGGATTGTGGGTTTGTGGGGGTGGTGATTGATGTTGAGTGTATAGTAGGGGTGGGTTTTTGAAGGAGGGTGTTGGTTGTATATTATTTTGAAGGAAAAGGTAAAAATTTTGGGGGTAGGTGTTGTATTTTAGTAATTTAGAATTTTGTTATTGGGGGTTTATTTTATGTAATTATGTTGGATTTGGGTGAAGTTTATGGTGGTAATTTGTTGTTAATATATTTGGGTTTTGGATAGGTTTTGGTGAAGTTTTATGATATGGGATGATTTTATGGGGGTAGTTTAAGTGTGGGAGGAGGGGGTGGGTATTGTGTTATGGTTAATGGTGTTGAGTTGTTAAATTGGAATTGGGTGTTTATGGTTGGTGGTTTTTAGGGTTTTTATGTAAGGTGGTATGGGATAAGAGAGGTACGGGGGGGTTTGAGTGTGAGGCTTTGAGGTAGATGGATAGTGTTTTGATTCGATGTTAAGTAGGGATTCGTAGAGGTTTGGATATGATGTGGTTGTGGATGTTTTGAATTTAGGGTTGATGGAGAATGTGGATGTGGTTTCGCATTTTGGAAGTGTTGGTTCGCTGGTGGAATGATTTTTGTATTCTATTAATAGACTCGGTATGAATTGGTTTGTGTATTTGTTGTTCTGTTGGACGTTGCGGAATGCTGTAATTTGGAGGTTAAGATGTTTTAGTCTTTTAAATGATGGCCTGGAGAGTTTCATTTTCTATAACTAGCTTGTTTGGTAACAACATGTAGATGTGTATTTGTCATCATAATTTAGCACTACTGTTTTCAATATCCTGCTTTTATTAGGTATGACACCACAAAATCCTTCCCCTTACCCCCTAAAAGGGTTTACTGAGATAATGTCAGAGAGAACTGTAGCCAAAGTATGCTGCCCAATCAATAAAACTTGGCTTTTAAGCTCAAACCTAGTACCAGGACTTGCATTTAGGAGTATTTGGGATGCCTATAGATTCATGTAGTGTTACAAATTAAGGTATGATGCCACCAATATGAAAAATTGCCCTGAAAATTGGATTCAGGCAGGAAAATCAGCACATTTTGCATTCAAAGAGCAGTTTTGGTAGCTAAACCTCTTGATTTCTTCATGTTTATTGACTATATGAATCTTTAAATCATTATATCTAGTATAGGTACCAAGGCATGTATTTTATAAAACAGTTATGTAGGTTAAAGTTGAAAAAATGTACGCTGATTTTTGTCGCTGTCGACCGCTCTGTTCTTTTTGAAACGCGTATATCTTGATCGATTCTTAGTCGATCGCGAAAACTTTTCTTTCTTTAATGCGTTATAGTCTGAGCTTTGTCAGAATAGCTGCTTTGAAAATTCACTCATAGTTAAGTATTCTATAAGGCGGTATCTGTGAATTGTCATTTTCTCTCAGATTCTTATGTAAATGGCATTTTTCCTTTTGGAATGATTTTTTATCTTCAAAAATACTTTACACTCTTTTAAAACCGGTTTTTATTTTATTTTTTACTATTTTTCGCCGCGGGAAAGCTTAAAGGGGTACATCAGGCTTTTAATGGTGGTTTAGGGGTCCGACTTAAAATAGACAAATAATGATATTTTTATATTCTAAAGGGCATAAACATAATAAATTAGTCTAAAAATGACCCCTTATTTGCAAAGAAACTCAATTTGCACAGTACTATGTGCTATCCTAGGTGACGTACCAGGGTTAATTTCAGCATTTTACGTCAGATTCCATCATAGCTGTTGGTGCTATATGGTGTATGCAACATTTAGACATTAGCAATATGGTTTTAATATCATATTTTGATTGATATAAGTGTTTTATCATGAATTGGAACGTTTTGTAATTTAAGATGTTTCTTGAAGAATCCTGATGTACTCCCTTTAATTTGGAGTTCAGATTTTTTAAGTCTTTAAATGATGGCCTGGAGAAACATTTTCCACTAAAACCTAAGGCTTGTTTAGTATCAACATGTAGATATGTGTATTTGTCATCATAATTTAGCACTACTGTTTTCAAAATCCTGCTTTTACAGGTTATAACACCACAAAATCCTTCCCCTTACCCCCTAAAATTGGGTTTACTGAGATAATGTCAGAGAGAACTGTAGCCAAAGTATGCTGCCCAATCAATAAAACTTGGCTTTTAAGCACGAAGCTGAGTACCAGACTTGCAGTTAGGAGTAATTGGGATGTCTATATATTCATGTAGTGTTACCAAATTAAGGTATGATTCCACCAAAAGTGAAAAATTGCCTTGAAAATTGGATTCTGGCATGAAAATCAGCACATTTTGCATTCAAAGAGACTGTTTGGTAGCTAAACCTCGTGATTTCTTCATGTTTATTGACTATATGAAGCATTTAATCCATTATATCAAGTATAGGTAGGCCCAATGTCATTTTATAAAACAGTTAAGGTAGGTTAAAACTGAAAAAAAGTACACTGATTTTTGTCGCTGTCGACTGCTGTTCGTTTTTGAAACGCATATATCTTGATCGATTCTTAGTCGATTGCGAAACTTTTCTTTCTTAATGCGTTATAGTCTAGGCTTTGTCAGAATAGCTGCTTTGAAAATTCACTCATAGTTAAGTATTCTTACTGGTGTAGCACACCCATTGCAACACATTGCAACACATTGTCTGTAGAATTCCGATGGTCCGAATCAGAATTCCGAAGATTTCCGTGGAAATAAATCAGAAATTACATAAAATGTTTGGAAAATAAGTCTGAATTTGGAAAACCATACATTTCTTCGGAATATTTGTCGGACTTCGGAATTTCTTCCGCGGACAATATTCGGACATAACATAATTTTTCAGCAAATGAGAACATAGTCGATTTATCATTCGGAAACTGCTCATTGTAAGGACATAGTCATTTTTGATTCGGAAAATAACTTAGAAATTTTAACATTATTCATTTTCAGCATCATTTAAGTTATTTTTTCAATTGAAACATTTGCGGTGAAATTGATGTATTTTACGCGTATACACAAAATACATTAATTTAACGCGAAATTTACTACAAGTCTAGGATTCGTGACAGGTATTTTTAAATTTGAAATTGTTAAGCAACGTGTGCTCTTCTCTAACAAGTTACTTTGAATGGTGTTTTACGTCATTCTTAGCATATGTTAGGCCATATAATTATGAGTCAATTTTTTGTGGTAGTTAGATCTTTTCTTTTTGATACACAGAAATTCTACACTATAAAAGTTGTTATACTATAATATAAAAAACCTGACTATACTATATCTGCAAATAAGCACTACAATTCTTTTTAATTTATTTTAAAAAAAAAGTATATATTGTAAGTGCTTATTAACAGTAAGAATTAAAAAATCTTACTCCCAGATTATTTAGTACTAACCAGAGTTTTAATATAAGGACCCTGTACTAACTTATACTCGTGATACACTTTGATCATGAATACTTGAGATAAGCTAATTAATACTGATACCTATATCACTTATTAAAACCAAGCTAATTTCTCTTATTCAAAAAATATTCGCTAGAGAAAATACTACATTTTTGGAATGTAATAATATAAAAGCGTTTTTTACTACCGGCAGTTTAGACAATTATACTATGTGAACTTGCTATGAAGTTTGTGAAGCACTCATCTTCCTATTAGATAATATTTCGTCAGGTATGGAACCACCGTTTATAGACAAATTGTTGGTATCCCTATGGGTACGAACTGCGCACCACTTGTCGCAGATTTGTTCTTATTTTGCTATGAAAGGGATTTCATGTTGAGTCTTTCACCAGATACCCAGGCAGATGTTATTGAAGCCTTTAATGGCACCTCTCGGTATCTGGATGACATATTGAACATTGACAACCCTTTCTTTCCAACTATGGTTAATTATATTTATCCTAAAGAACCAGCTTAACAAAGCTAATATGTCTGATAATAACGCTTCTTTTCTTGATTTAGATCTTCTCGATTGAAAATGGTAAAATAATTAGCAAAATCTATGACAAGAGAGATGATTTTAATTTTGACATTGTTAATTATCCACATTTGGATGGGGATGTTTCCCGAGCAACTTCTTATGGGGTATATGTGTCTCAACTTATTCGTTTTTCTAGAGCTTGTACTCGAGTTGAGCACTTCAATATTCGTAATCTTTGTATAACTAAAAAGTTACTCAATCAGGGTTACCGTTACCATAAACTTCGTAAAACCTTGCAAATTTTATTATCGTAACCCTGATCTTCTTTCCAAATATAAAAGTAATTTAAGGACTCTTCTGCGACAAGGATTATCACAACTGATTTCTATTGTGATGTGATTTATAAACTTCGTAAGATTCTAGGGTCATGATCACTTTCATACTATCTTTGTTAAACTTGTTAAAAAGTTTATCAAAAGAGGTTATGATCCTATCATTTTGCAACGTACTGCAAGCTTGGTGGTGGACCCTTTTACAGTTCGCCACTATGCTTTCCTCTTTAATTGTACGATGACCGGACAGGCTGTGGACCCTATGATGACGCCTACCTAAAGCCCATTGGGACGGTGGCGTTTGATGTTTGTCCATGATCTTCTTGTCGTGCCCTTAATGGTTTATTCTCTACTGCTCTGGCTTCTGCAAAGTCATTGAGTACCTTCATTGTGGCTTTCTAGGCTATTGGGTTTTTTAGTATTATATTTACACGAGCATATTTGTGTTTACTTATATTGCCTATTGATGCTGCCTTGTTGGTTAGAGGTTAGATCATGGCGGGGATTTCTTTATTTACACTGCCCTGTTTTAATGGGATGACAGTAGGGTGTGAGGTTTAGGTGCACCCTAGAACCGGTTTAAACCCCCAGTGGCCTACTTTGCCACTGACCGTTCCAAGGCGGTAGCCCTATTGTCAACCCTTTTGTGTTTGTGATGTTGTTTGCATTTATTATTGCTTTTGCCTTCTTGTTTGTCTGTTTGCGTGTTTGTTTCTGTGTTTTGTGGTTTACTGTCCTCCTTGAATGCTACTTTCCCTGTCCGATCTGTTTATATTTCTTATCCAGCACTCATACTAATGGATTTATGATACCCATATGCTATAATGTTACTCTGATCACATCTGATGTGTGTAAATTAATTAGACCTTGGGAGCTGACTGTGTTACAGTTAGTCATGTGACTTTTATTAGCCAATGGAACTGGTGCTACTATATTCAAACACAAGTGAGTGTGTTTATACAGAAATATCTGGCATATTTATTGGAACAATAATAAATAATTATGAAATATTTGTTTTTTAAAGTGATTTAGAAAATTAGAAGTGATACATTAACTTATAAAACAAGGATATACATGTACATTATTCATGCAGGATACCATAAAAGCATGGATATACAGCAGTATGTAGATCTATGATAAAAGTAAGTCTTATTATTAAAAAGTTATAGAATCAAGATGCCGCTAGAATTTGTGCATGATGTTTAAGCTTTCAAAGCATTATATGAGCTTAATTAATAGCAGGACCTGTTAGAGGGCCACATGGAAGATTAGTTCACAAACTAAATCTGTTACCTCAATAAATAAAGTCTATTATTATTATTATTATTTTAACATACAGTCCCTGCTAAGTCTGCATACATTTTGTATATGTACATGTATAAGAATATAATTATTTTAAACCGAACAAGTATTCTAACATACATAATACAGTCTAAATTACATTGATTCAGTACTGTACTGTATTTCCAGTTCGCTACATTTAACATTCAACAAAAACAAGTTATTTTGATTCATCGAAAAACAAGTTATTTTGAAAACTATTTGAATGTGAACCGTGCAACAAAATTTGTTTTCATTTTGTGTAAATGGCGATAATGCATATAGGGGAAGTAACTCAGCAGGCCATTTCGGACACAAACACGTTCGCCTTATGTAGAAAAAATTACTTCAAAACTGGCAGTTACAAGGTTAATTTTTACTATATCAGTACAAATTGAAATAATACATTATATACATTTGCAGCAGGCCATTATGAACCTTTTGTCAATATGCATGACTAATATAATTAATAGATTTGCTTCTGCAGAAATTTGAAAGCGACCGATTTTCTTTGAACGATTTTCCAAAGAAAACCAGATTGTTCTGGAAATCAAGCCGCAATTGGAATAATTTCAACAACAGAATCGCGATGCTTTTCTGCTCAGGTAAACACAAATTAAATCTGAATATTTTCTGAAACAAATCGAAAATTGTTATTTTGTCGAAGAAAATCAGATATTGGACACATTTCCAATAAGAGGAAAGAATAATTAATAAACAGTGGAATTTGTTCTGCTTTTCTTTATTCAAAAATAAATTTTAATTGTTTTTTAATTTTAAAGATTATTTCTGTCCGAATATATTTTGAATCAATGCGGATGTCCGAATATTTTCCGAAAGCAATACCAATGTCCGAATATTTTCCGAAAGAAATGCAGATGTTCGAGGGAATGCCGATGTCAGCATATTTTCCGAAGAAATGACGATGTCCGAATATTTTCAAAAAGTAATACCGATGTCCGAATATTTTCCAAAGGAAATTCCGATGTCCGAATATTTTCCGAACTATTGCTGATGCCTGAATGTTTTCCGAAGAAATACATATACAATTTTGTCCGAAGAAATCGGAAAGCTGAAGACTTTCCGAGGAAAATGAATTTGTCCATGGAATTTCTTAGTTATTTTTTTTCGAAGTACGTATTATTTTCTTTTAAAACCTATATCCATTACTCCGAAGACCGGAATTCCGAATTTATTCCGCGGCTTTTTTTCGGAATTCCGGGGCAATTATAGAGCCAGGTAGTCGCATAATGGCGTCAATAAATAATTCTCATTTCTTTTTGTAAAAAAAGTCATTTTCACTAATTTAAAGTGCTATTTTTGGTTTTTATCACATTGTTGATCTATTTGTTACATTTTTCAAGCATTGTCATGTTAAAATTGTGAGTTTTAAATTTAGTCTGCTGATATGGAAATGAGTGTATGAATACAATATTATGTCATCTCAGTGTTTATGTTTTTAAAGGGACCATTCATTCATGAGACAAGTTCTTTCTTAGAAGATACATGACCCCCGTTTTTCTGTGGATTTTTTGGCAGCATATGTGTCATTTGCGAAGAGAATGTAAGTTATTCATTTTAATTTTGGCCTAGATATGAATGACAACATGGCATTTAAATTTTGATTGACAAACAACTCAATGCAACAATCAATGGGCGTGTTACACGTTTATATGTGGTACATATTCTAATATACGTGTATGGCTACCCAATTGTCCAATAATTAGGTGAACCCAGTTCACGGTCGAAAAACTAGGATTAACGATCGATAAACTAGGTTTTTCGAACGTAAAACAAGGTTTATCGAATACTAACCTATATTTTCGAGCGAAAACATAGGATAACGGGCGTAAACCATTTACGCTCGTGAACCCAGGTTTACGTTCGATAAACTAGGTTTCTCGATTGAACTAAGAATTTCGGTCGTTATCCTAAGTTCACGAGCGTGAACCTATGTTTACGGGCGTGAACCTGGGTTCATGAGCGTGAACTATAGTTTACGAACGTGAATATATGTTTATGACCGTGAACTTGGGTTTACGACCGTGAACATGGGTTTACCACCGTGAACATAGGTTCACGCTCGTGAACATAGGATAACGATCGAAAATCATAGATTTGTTCGAGAAACCTAGTTTATCGAACGTAAACCTAGGTTCACGTTTGTAAACTATGGTTCACGCTCGTAAACCCAGGTTCACGCCCGTAAACATGGGTTCACGCTCGTAACTATGGTTCACGGTCGTAAACATAGGTTCACGTCCATTAACTATGGTTCACGGTCGTAAACATAGGTTCACGTCCGTAAACTACGGTTCACGATCTTAAATCTCAGATACCGGTGTCACGTGAGATCCACACGCATGGACAAAAAGTCCACGCGTGTGGATCTCACGTGGGGTTCATGAGATTCACACGTGAGATTAACACGCTTTTCAAGTATGTGTCATTTAATGATATATGGAGTATATATAATATGTGAATCATATGTTTTTGGTATATTTCAGTTATATGTTGAACTTTTTGATAAAATATTATAACAATAAAGCCCACTGTGACGGTGATAATATTGGTAGAATGTTGCTAATCCTTAACGCATATCTTCTATGTGTGTGTGTATGTAATAATAATGCTTAGCAAAGTAATTATGGTCTAGAATGCCACATGTGATTGTTTTTATTTCAAAGTGGCAATTTATTTTTAAAATATAATAATGTTTTGTGGGATGTTTTGCATCTTATAATAGCTGCATTATAATAATAATAATATAATATAACGAAAATAGGATGTGGCTGATTAGAAATCAGCCTTAAAAGGGTAAAATGATAAATAGATACACTAAAAAATCAATAATTCAATACAATTGACTGATTTCTTTTCATTTATAGGATACATATATAAAACATATATTACAGCAGGTGCGGATCCATGATTTCAGCTTAGCAGGGTGGAGCGCAATGTTGGGAGTGAGGTGGATGGGGTGTGAGTGGGAAGAATTGATTTTTAAGTGTGCTTTTCGCAGTTTATTGGATCGCAGCTGCTTTCGTCTCATGTTTACGCTTTGAATAGGCACCAGCCTCCTAAATCCGCGCCTGAGCAAGAACATCATATTTATAAAATATAGAAAACCAGATTGTTTGTGTATATATAGTTTATATTATAATGTTTTATGGTCGGCTTTTTACTTGATTTGGACTTTATACTAGGGAATTTGGTGTTACAACTTTATATTGAGTGATGAAATAATGACTAAATAAGGTAATTGAACGGCTCAACAAAACAATATAGATTACTTAGAGCCGCCCCAGAGAGAGTGTCAAGTGATATTATAACATACTGAGTGGTGAAATTGTATGTATTTGATTGATTTGCCCAAGGATCTTTTCAGATTGATTGCAACAGTGTATATGTACATTTTTTCAGTTTATGGAGGATGACCTCCAACTTCCATACACTTATGACGAGCCAAATAAAGTTTCTTTATTTCTACCCAATTCTATGTTCAGTAGAGTTCGTGAAATTCTAAAAATAGAAAAAAAAAGTAAAGAAACTCTAGAAGTTCGTAAGAAGAGTTTTAGGCTTGGTTTCCAGTCTGCAAGCAAAATGATACATATAAATACTGTTTAGCAGTGAGCTTAGCTCTGTGCTCAACTTAACTTTATATTGCTACCCCGCTGGAATACCCCGCCGTTAAATGATACCACAAACAGTCACATACTGACAATGGCCCGACTTGTCCCAGAACTACGCTTTATATGCTGAGCCTCAAGTTAGGGAGTACCATTGTTATACAGTCTTTGGAATGGCCCAGCCGGGGACTGAACACACTATAGTCCAAAGTAGACCCAACTCCACGGTTTTGCATGTAACACTAACAGTTTGTTTGTATGGTGTTTTACGTGATTTTCAACACATATAAGGTTATACATTATATGACGGTCGCCTGTTTGTGGTGGGTGCAGACAACCCACTTTTCTTGGGTAGGACAAGTACTGTACACCTCCCGCCATCCGTAAGAATCGACACTTTCTCACTTACAAGTCGGACTCCCAGTGGGATTCGAACTCGCAGCAGTGAGAGGCAAGAAGGTTTACAACGCAACGTCGTTAACCCCTTGGCCACGTAGGTAAGTATTAATTATCCAGTAGAAGACAAGTTGCTTCTTTACACACACATTGTGGATAGAATAAAGCTTACTCTACCCAAATCCATGTTCAGTAGACTCACTAAACATAACATAAAATTATATATAATAAGTGTCAATGTAATAAGGCTAAAAACATGTTTTCTTTGCAAAACAACATTTCATCCGTCCATATATTATGCGTATGTCCCGGTCGGTTATTAAACACACGACCTCCAGGATGCGTCAAAAATGAACTAATCTAGGTTCAATATACATAGTTAATCTAAACTAAAATCTCAATCCACGGGCTAAAAGTGCTTTATAAGTATAAATTATCCATATAATGTTGCATAGTTACACTAATATAGTGGGCCGAAAAAATGTAACTACCGAATACACACTAAACATACTAGAAAAGCATATAATTATAATAATTACCAATGCAATTTACATATAAACCTGTTTTCCTTACAAATGGACTCTAAATCCGGCCAAATATATCTGTGTGCGGTATGAATTTTAAGATTCAACTTCATTAACGGCTTAATGGGATACCACAGTCATTTGCGTAACATTAATTATAGACACAGCGGGGTCATTACCATAAATCACGCAACTGAACATAGTATCCCATTAGGCTATTACGTAATGACATTACGAGTCAACACATTTGCATATTGAAATCCATATCGCACACTTATATTTAACCGGATTTAGAGTCCTTGATTCAAGTTGTAAATGCAATAATAAATCCGAGTAGGACGGAGGAAGGGTGGAAAATTACCACTTTTTTGCGAGCATAAAATGTCTATATTTCTGACAAATATCGTTTATACGAACACCATTTTGGTTCAAAAACGAAAAAATATTCGGGAACCAACATTCAGTACGGGAGTCATCTTCTCCCAATATTTCCACTACTCGGGACTTCGCACCCCGTATTAGGAGTACGTTTAAAGCAGGCCACGCTACGCCCCTGACACTGGCACGTTACTTTAGTCGACTGCGGGTAATGAACGGATTTAGCTGACAATCCTCTGACAAGACTTAAGGATGAGATTCTTGATATTTGCTGTACGTTTACACCTGTAAATTCAATAAAGTGTAATTTCAATCTCTCTGAGGTTGTTCTAAATAACCTATAATATGTTGATGAGCCGTAAACAAAATTCAGTTCAATTAAGTTTCCTTATTTAGTCATTATCTCACCACTCCACACGTTATAATAACACTTTCCCCTCTCTCTGTGGTATAGACATCAAGTGACGTGTATGCTAGAGGCGGCTCTATATAACATGTTATGTGTTGATGAGGGTTACACAAGATTCAATTAAAATTTAACTTTTAATTTAGTCATTATTTCACCATGCAATACGTTATAATACATGTACCACTTTCTACGCTCTCTGGTGGTAGAGACATCAATTGAAGTCTGTGCTCTGGGGCGGCTCTAAATGTCGTAGTATGTGTTGAGTAGCCATTAAACAAGTATCAGTTCAACTGAATTGCCTTATTTAGTCCTTATTTCACCACTCAATACGTTATACAATCACATTCCCTTCTCGCTGTGGCGGCACTAAATAACTTATAATGTGTTGGTGAGCCGTTAAGCAATACTCAATTCGATTCAATTATTAAGCTATACTATCACATTCCCCCTCTCTCTGGGGTGGCTCTAATTAACAAAATACTCTCCCTAGATTAAATACAAGTTATATACTTGCTTCATGGAATTTCATAAGAAGACATGAGTTTATTTATAACATACTTGAAGCATGTGTATTACCTGTATTTCATCAGTGGATCCGTGAGATTCTCACGCACTTTATATATCAGTTTATATATTTATGACATCTATGAAACATCTGTATTACGTGTATGTATGTATTACCTTTATTTCATCCTTGCCTTGGATTCGTGTGATTCGCACGCATACATTCGTTTATTTATGACATATATGAATCATGTGTATTACCTGTATTTCTCACGCATACTTTAGTTATTTATGACATCTATGAAGCGTGTGTATTATCTGTATTTGATCCGTGTGATTCTCACGCATACATTAGTTTTTCTTATAACATCTATGAAGCATGTGTATTACCTGTATTTATCACGCATACTTTAGTTATTTATGACATCTATGAAGCATGTGTATTACCTGTATTTCATCCGTGCGATTCCCAGGCATACATTCGTTTACTTATGACATATATGAAGCATGTGTATTACCTGTATTTCATCCTTGAATCTTTGTGATTCGCAAGCATGTATTAGTTTATTTAGTTCATTTATGAAGCATGTGTATTGCCTGTATTTCATCCTTGGATCCGTGTGATTCTCACGCATACATTCGTTTATTTATGACATCTATGAAGCATCTGTATTACCTGGATTTCATCCTTGGATCTGTGTGATTCTCACGCATGTGTTAGTTTATTTATTTGATCTATGAAGCATGTGTATTACCTGTATTTTATGCGTGGGATTCTCACGCATACATTCGTTTACTTATATATGAAGCATGTATATTAATTGCATTTCATCCTTGGATCCGTGCGATTCTCACGCATACATTCGTTTATTTATGAGATCTATAAAGCATGTGTATTACCTGTATTTCATCCGTGTGATTCTCACGCATACATTCGTTTAGTAATGACATATATGAAGCATGTGTATTACCTGTATTTCATCCGTGTGATCCTCACGCATACATTCGTTTATTTATGACATCTATGAAGCATGTGTATTACCTGTATTTCATCCGTGTGATTCTCACGCATACATTCGTTTAGTTATGACGTATATGAAGCATGGGTATTACCTGTATTTCATCCTTGGACCCGTGTGATTCTCACGAATGCATTAGTTTATTTATTTCATCTATGAAGCATGTGTATTGCCTGTATTTCATCCATGGATCCGTGTGATTCTAACGCATACATTCGTTTATTAGTGACATATATGAAGCATGTGTATTACCTGTATTTCATCCGTGTGATTCTCAGGCATACATTCGTTTACTTATGACCTATATGAAGCATGTGTATTACCTGTATTTCATCCGTGTGATTCTCACGCATACATTCGTTTATTAATGACATATATGAAGCAATTGTATTACCTGGATTTCATCCTTGGATCTGTGTGATTCTCACGCATATATTAGTTTATTTATTTCATCTATGAAGCATGTTTATTGCCTGTATTTCGTCCTTGGATCCGTGAGATTCTCACGTATACATTCGTTTATTTATGACATCTATGAAGCATGTGTATTACCTGAATTTCATCAATGTGATTTTCACGCATACATTCATTCACTAATGACATCTATGAAGCATGTGTATTACCTGTATTTCATCCGTGTGATTCTCACGCATACATTCGTTTATTTATGACATATATGAAGCATGTGTATTACCTGTATTTCATCCTTGAATCTTTGTGATTCTCAAGCATGTATTAGTTTATTTAGTTCATTTATGAAGCATGTGTATTGCCTGTATTTCATCCTTGGATCCGTGTGATTCTCACGCATACATTCCTTTATTTATGACATCTATGAAGCATCTGTATTACCTGGATTTCATCCTTGGATCTGCTTGATTCTCACGCATGTATTAGTTTATTTATCTGATCTATGAAGCATGTGTATTACCTGTATTTTATCCGTGGGATTCTCACGCATACATTCGTTTACTTATATATGAAGCATGTATATTAATTGCATTTCATCCTTGGATCCGTGCGATTCTCACGCATACATTCGTTTATTTATGACATCTATAAAGCATGTGTATTACCTGTATTTCATCCGTGTGATTCTCACGCATACATTCGTTTAGTTATGACATATATGAAGGATGTGTATTAACTGTATTTCATGCTTCGATCCGTGTGATTCTCACGCACACATTCGTTTATTTATGACATCTATGTAGCTTATGTATTTCCTGTATTTCATCCGTGTGATTCTCACACATACATTCGTTTACTTATGACGTATATGAAGCATGGGTATTACCTGTATTTCATCCTTGGATCCGTGTGATATTCACGCATGCATTAATTTATTTATTTCATCTATGAAGCATGTGTATTGCCTGTATTTCATCCTCGGATCCGTGTGATTCTCACGCATACATTCGCTTAATTATGACATCTATAAAGCATGTGTATTACCTGTATTTCATCCGTGTGATTCTCACGCATACATTCGTTTAGTTATGACATATATGAAGCATGTGTATTACCTGTGTTTCATCCGTGTGATTCTCACGCATACATTCGTTTAGTTATGACATATATGAAGCATGTGTATTACCTGTATTTCATCCGTGTGATTCTCACGCATACATTCGTTTAGTTATGACATATATGAAGGATGTGTATTAACTGTATTTCATGCTTCGATCCGTGTGATTTTCACGCACACATTCGTTTATTTATGACATCTATGTAGCATATGTATTTCCTGTATTTCATCCGTGTGATTCTCACGCATACATTCGTTTACTTATGACGTATATTAGTTTATTTATTTCATCTATGAAGCATGTGTATTGCCTGTATTTCATCCTTGGATCCGTGTGATTCTCACGCATACATTTGTTTAATTATGACATCAATGAAGCATGTGTATTACCTGTATTTCATCCGTGCTATTCTCACGCATACATTAGTTTACTTATGACATATATGAAGGATGTGTATTACTGGTATTTCATCCTTAGATCCGTGGGATTCTCACGCACACATTCGTTTATTTATGACATCTATGAAGCAATTGTATTTCCTGTATTTCATCCGTGTGATTCTCACGCATACATTCGTTTACTTATGACAGATATGAATCATGGGTATTACCTGTATTTGTTCCGTGTGATTCTCACGCATACATTCGTTTACTTATGACATCTATGAAGCATGTGTATTACCTGTATTTCATCCGTGCGATTCCCAGGCATACATTCGTTTACTTATGACATCTATGAAGCATGGGTATTACCCGTATTTCATCCCTGTTATTCTCACGAATACAATCGTTTGCTTATGACATATATGAAGGATGTGTATTACCTGTATTTCATCCGTGCGATTCCCAGGCATACATTCGTTTACTTATGACATATATGAAGCATGGGTATTACGTGTATTTCATCCTTGGATCCGTGTGATTATCACGCAAACTTTAGTTATTTATGACATCTTTGAAGCATGTATATTGGCTGTATTTCATCCGTGTGATTCTCACGCATACATTCGTTTACTTATTAAATATATGAAGGATGTGTATTACCTGTATTTCATCCTTGGATCCATGTAATTCTCACGCACACATTCGTTTATTTATGACATCTATGAAGCATGTGTATTTCTGTATTTCATCCGTGTGATTCTCACGCATACATTCGTTGACTTATGACATATATGAAGCATGGGTATTACCTGTATTTCATCCTTGGATCCGTGTGATTATCACGCAAACTTTAGTTATTTATGACATCTATGGAGCATGTGTATTACCTGTATTTCATCCGTGTAATTCTCACGAATACAATCGTTTGCTAATGACATATATGAAGGATGTGTATTACCTGTATTTCATCAGTGTTATTCTCACGAATACAATCGTTTGCTTATGACATATATGAAGGATGTGTATTACCTGTATTTCATCCTTGGATTCGTGTGATTTTCACGCACACATTCGTTTATTTATGACATCTATGAAGCATATGTATTTCTGTTTTTCATGCGTGTGATTCTCGCGCATACATTCGTTGACTTATGACGAGACAAATAAAGTTTCTTTATTTCTACCCAAATCTATGTTCAGTAGAGTTCGTGAAATTCTAAAACTAGAAAAAAAAGAGTAAAGAAACTCTAGAAGGGCGTAAGAAGCGTTTTAGGCATGGTTTCCTATCTGAAAGCAAACGATACTATAAATAATGTTTAGCAGTGAGCTTAGCTCTATGCTCAACTTGACTTTGTATTGCTGCCCTGCTGGAATACCCCGCCGTTCAATGATACCACAATCAGTCACATACTAACAACGGCCCGACATGTCCCAGCACTACGCTTTATTTATGCTGAGCCTCAAGTAATGGAGTACCATTGTTATATAGTCTTTGGAATGGCCCAGCTGGGGACTGAACACACTATAGTCCAAAGTAGGCCCAACTCCACGGTTTTGCATGTAACACTAACGGTTGTTTGTGTGTATGATGTTTTACGTCATTTTCAACACATGTAAGGTTATATATGACGGTCGCCTGTTTGTGGTGGAGACAGACAACCCACTTTTCAAGGGTAGGACCATAACTGTACACCTCCCGACATCCGTAAGAATCGACATTTTCTCACTTACAAGTCGGACTCCCAGTGGGATTCGAACTCGCAGCGGTGAGAGGCAAGAAGGTTTAAAACGACACGTCGTTAACCCCTCGGCCACGCAGGTAAGTATTAATTATCCAGTAGAAGTTGCTTCTTTACACACACGCTGTGGACAGAATAAAGTTTACTCTACGCAAATCCATGTTCAGTTTACATACACACCTGCTTCCCTTATAAAAGGACTCTAAATCCGATCAAATATATGTGTGCGGTATGGATTTCAAGATTCAGATTTGTTGACCCTTATCAGATGCATTACGTAATAGTCATTAACGGCTTAATGGGATACCGCAGTAATAATTATCGACACAGCGGGGTTATAACCATAAATCACGCAACTGATCGTGGTATCCCACGATTAATGGGCCGTTAATGACTATTACGTAATGAATTACGAGTCAACACATACTGAAATTCATACCGCACACACTTATATTTGTCCGGATTTATAGTCCTAGTTTTTAAGCTGTAAATGCAATAAAATTCAGAGTGGGACATGTGGGACGGAGATAAGGGTGGAAAACTACCACTTTTTTTGCGAGCATAAAATGTCTATATTCCTGGCAAATATCGCTTATACGAACACCATTTTGGTCAAAAATGAAAAAAAATTCGAGAACCAACATTCAGTAAGGGAGACACCTCCTCTCAGTATTTCCACTACTCGGGACTTCGCAACTCGTATTAGGAGTACGTTTAAAACAGACCACGCTAGGACTATGTTGAAAACAGGCCACGCTACGCCCCTGACACTGGCACATTAGTTTAGTCGGCTGGGGGTAATGAACGGTTTTACCTCTGTCAAGACTTAAGGATGAGATTCTTGATTTTTTCTGCGCGTTTACACCTAATAATGTAATTTCAATCCCTCTTGGGTGGCTCTAAATAACCTATAATATGTTGATGAGCCGTAAACAAAATTCAGTTCAATTCAATTTCCTTATTTAGTCATTATCTCACCACTCAATACGTTATAATAACAATTTTCACTCTCTCTTGATGTGTATGCTCTGGGGCGGCTCTAAATAACATGTAATGTGTTGATGAGGCGTAAAACGAAATTCAGTTAAAATTTAATTTCTGATTTAGTCATTATTTTACCATGCAATACGTTATAATATTACTTTCTATCTCTCTGCGGTACAGACATCAACTGAAGTCTATGCTCTGGGGCGGCTCTAAATGTCGTAGTATGTGTCGATAAGCCGTAAAACAAGTTTCAATTCAATTCAATTGACTTATTTAGTCATTATTTCACCACTCAATAAGTTATACAATCACATTCCCCTCTCGCAGTGGCGGCTCTAAATAACTTTTAATGTGTTGGTGAGCTGTTAAGCAATACCCAATTCGATTCAATTACTAAGTTACAATACAACCTTCCACTTTCTCTGGGGCGGCTCTAAATAACTTTTAATGTGTTGGTGAGCCGTTAAGCAATACTCAATTCGATTCAATTATTAAGTTATACTATCACATTCCCCCTCTCTATGGGTTGGCTCTGAATAACCAATAACCTACACTGTGTTGATGAGCCGTTAAACAATATTAAGTTCAATTACATTTACTTATTTAGTCAGTATTTCACCATTCAATAAGTTATAATACCACCTTTCACTTTCTCTGGGGCAGCTCTAAATAGCATACAGTGTGTTAATCAGCCATTGAAAAATATTCAGTTCAATTCAATTTCCCCCCTATCAATAATTTATAATACCAACTTCAACTGTATCTGGGTCGGCTCTAAATAACCTATACTGTGTTAATGAGCTGTTTAACAAGATTCAATTCAATTAAATTTACTCATTCGATCATTTTGGGTCTCAAAAGATTAAATCGTCGATGTACCGAATGTGTTTTTACATGTGTGTATTACCTACATGTCATCTAGGGAGAGTACATGTGTGACATTCATCCGTTCTTTTATATGACATCTATGATGCATACATATTATTTCACATTGATACATTCGTGTGTGTTTTTATGAAACCTATGTAGGATATGTATTACTAACATGTCATATAGAAAAATGTAACTGTGATTCTCAGTTTATTTTTGAAATTCCAGGAAGCAGGTATATAACTTGTATTTTATCTAGGGAGAGTACTTGTGATTCTCACGCATATATTTTTTGAAGCTAACATGTATCAAATGTATTACATCTAGGAAGAAAACGTGATTCTCATTTGTATTACATCTAAGAAAGTACGTATGATTTATATACATGCAATTGTTTATTTATGACATCTAAGTAGCATATGTGTATTATATGTACTTTATCTAGGGGGAGTTCGTGATTTTCTCATACTTTCGTTTGTTAACTAGATCTATGAAGCATATATTTCATCATGGTTCCGTGTGATTTTCTCGCATACATTCGTTTATTTATGACATATATGAAGCTTGTGTATTACCTGTATTTCATCCTTGGATCCGTGTGATTCTCACGCAGACATTCGTTTATTTATGACATCTATGAAGCATGTGTATTATTTGTATTTCATCTTTGGATCCGTGTGATTCTCGAGCATACATTCGTTTATTTATGACATCTATGAAGTATGTGTATTACCTATATTTCACCATTGGGTCCGTGTGATTCTCACGCATACTATCGTTTATTTATGACATCTATGAAGCATGTGTATTACTTGCTAGTATTTCATCCTTGAATCCGTGTGATTTTCACGCATACCTTCGTTTACTCATGACATTTATGAAACATGCGTATGACCTGCATTTCATCCTTGGATCCGTGTGATTCTTACCAATACATTTGTTTACTAATGTCATCTATGAAGCATGTTTATTAACTGTATTTCATCATTAGGTCTGTGTGATTCTCACGCATGCATTCGTTTATATATGTCATCTATGAAGCATGTGTATTACCTGTATTTCATCCTTGTATTTCACCATTGTATCCATTATTCTCAAGCTTACATTCGTTTATTTATGACATCTATGAAGCATGTGTAGTACCTGTATCCGAGTGATTCTCACGCATACATTCGTTTATTTATGTCATCTACAAAGCATATTTATAACCTGTATTTCATCATTAAGTTTGTGTGATTCTCGCGCATGCATTCGTTTATTGATGTCATCCATGAAGCATGTGTATTACCTGTATTTCATCCTTGTATCCGTGCATACAATCGTTTATTTATGTCATCTATGAAGCATGTGTATTACCTGGGTTTCATCCTTGGATCCGTGTGATTCTCACGCATACGTTCGTTTATTTATGTCATCCATGAAGCATGTGTATTACCTGTATTTCATTCTTGGATCCTTGCATACAATCGTTTATTTATGTCATCTATGAAGCATGTGTATTACCTGTATTTCATCCTTGGATCCGTGTGATTCTCGAGCATCTATTAGTTTATTTATGACATCTATGAAGTATTTGTATTACCTGTATTTCATCATTGGATCCGTGTGATTCTTACGCATACATTCGTTTATTTATGACATCTTTAAAACATGTGTATTACCTTTATTTCATCCTGGTCTGTGTGATTCTCACGCATACATTAGTTATGTCTTATTTGGCCTTTTATTCATCTTTAAAGCTGTTCTTTGTTTCTGTGTGTGTTTGTATTTCATCCTTGGGTCCGTGTGATTCTCGTGCATACATTCGTTTATTTATGACATCTATGAAGCATGCGTATTACCTGTATTTCATCTTTGGATCCGCGTCATTTTCACGCATACATTCGTTTATGTATGATACATGTATCTATAAAGCATATGTACTACCTACATTTCACCCTTGTGTCCATGTGATTCTCACGCATACATTCGTTTATTTATTACATCTATGAAGCACGTGTATTTCACCCTTGGGTCCGTGTGATTCTCACAGATACATTCGTTTATTTATGACATCTATGAAGCATGTGCATTACCTGTATTTCATCCTGATCCATGTTATTCTCACGCATACATTAGTTATGTTTTATTTGGCCTTTTATTCATCTTTAAAGTTGTTCTTTGTTTCTGAGTGTGTTAGTGGTTGAATGCTACTTTTATTGTTCGATTTTTATATCTATATTTATTGATGACATCTATGAAGCATGTATTTCATAGTGGGTCAGCGTGATTCTCACGTACACATTCGTTTATTTATAACATCTATTTATGACATATATGAAGCCTGAGTATTACATGTGAGCCCCATCTACACCATCGCGCGCGCGCACACACACACACACGCGCGCGCACACGCACGCATATGTAGCAACGAAAGCATAATTGTTGCCCCATCCTTCGTGCCACGTTTTATGTGGGTATATATTTCTTGTTTCAGAAGTTACACTGTGCACATATACTTTCGTGCCACGTTATATGTGTATAGTGGTAGATTCGGGCAAGGATTTGGGTAGATTTGGGCACAGGCACCCGGCACAGAGCTAGGATAGTAAAAGATGGATTTGAGTGGTTAAAATATTAATTAATTGAGTTCTGGACCCCCAAAAATGGTTATATATATGTATATATAAAGTGGTTAAAATATTAATTAATTGAGTTCTGGACCCCCAAAAATGGTTATATATATGTATATATATTATTAATTAATTGAGTTCTGGACCCCCAAAAAATGGTTATATATATGTATATATATTATATATATACATATATATAACCATTTTTGGGGGTCCAGAACTCAATTAATTAATGACCCCCAAAAAATGGTTATATATATGTATATATATTATATATATACATATATATAACCATTTTTGGGGGCCAAAAAATGGTTATATATATGTATATATATTATATATATACATATATATAACCATTTTTGGGGGTCCAGAACTCAATTAATTAATATTTTAACCACTCAAATCCATCTTTTACTATCCTAGCTATATATACATATATATAACCATTTTTTGGGGGTCCAGAACTCAATTAATTAATATTTTAACCACTCAAATCCATCTTTTACTATCCTAGCTCTGTGCCGGGTGCCTGTGGATTTGGGTAGAGTTTTTGTTTCAGAAGTTACACTGTACACATATACTTTCGTGTAATATAATAAAGATTAGTATGTATTATGTTCTTCTATAGCTAATGCTTGTCTGTCAAGCGTGTGTGCATTTGTGTGTATGCGTGCGTGCGTGCGTGCGTGTGTAAATTGAAGGATTAAAACGTCCTTTACGCCCACCTTTAATAATATGTGTATAATTCAAATGTCAATTAATTTTGGTCGATGTAATTTCCATTTAGGGTTCACTAGAACAACATGGACAGACTATTTCCTTCAAAATAATTGTGCCTAGTAATAGAGCAAGATTGCCGATGTCCCTTCAATTCTTCTCACGTTTGTAATAGTTTTGGTAAATAATACACTGCTGCAATGTGACGACAACGTGATATATGGGTTAATGTCCCGCTGCGTCGATAATTACTATAACATGTATGACTGTTGTAATACACAGCTAAGTCCGTGATATATGGTCAAACCCCCGTTGCGTCGATAATTACTGTTACGCAATTAACTGTGGTGTCCGATTAGTCAGTTAATCACCATTACGTAACAACACTGATAAGATTCTACAAATTTGCATATTAGATTTCATATAGCACACACTTATATTTGGCAGTATTATTATGCATGCAACTATGTTTAATATGTTTGTGAAACGATGCAACTTTTAATTGATAATGTATACGCACACTTATACAATTTGTTAGTTTAATTAAGACCGTGGAGTTAGTTCTACTCTGCGAATATTTAGGAATATATTTATATATTATGTCACTACGTCTACTGAGACTAGATAGCATGTATATTACATGTACTCCTAATTTAGCTGATTTACCATCGTAATATTACTGAGCAATTGAACAAAGCGACGTTACCCACACCCCACCCCCACCCTCCACCAACCACACACCCCACCATCCACTCAACGCCCCACCTACTCCATCACGAGCGCACGCACGCACTCACGCATATGTAGCAACGCAAGCATAAGTGTAGCCCCATCGTGCCACGTTATATGTGTACAGTGGTAGATTTGGGCAAGGATTTGGGTAGATTTGGGCAAGGATTAGAGTAAATTTGGGTAAATATTTCTTGTTTCAGAAGTTACACTATACACATATACTTTCGTGTCATGTTATATGTGTATAGTGGTGGATCTGGGAAAGGATTTGGGTAGATTTCGGTAAATATTTCTTGTTTCAGAAGTTATGCTATACACATTATACTTTCGTGCCAAATCATATGTGTACAGTGGTAGTTTGGGCAAAGATTTGGGTAAATATTTCTTGTCTCATAAGTTGCACTATACACATATACTTTCGTGCACGTTATATGTGTATAGGGGTGGATCTGGGCAAGGATTTGGGTAAATATTTCTTGTTTTAGAAGTTACATTATACACATATACGTTCGTGCCATGTTATATGTGTATAGTGGTGGATTTGGGCAAGGATTTGGGTAAATATTTCTTGTTTCATAAGTTACACTATACACATATACTTTCGTGCCACGTTATATGTGTATATTGGTGGATCTGGGCAAGGATTTGGGTAGATTTGGGTAAATATTTCTTGTTTCAGATGTTACACTATACACATATACTTTCGTGTCACATTATATGTGTATAATGGTAGCTTAAGGCAAGGATTTGGGTAGATTTGGGTAGATTTGGGCAAGGGTTTGGGTAGATTTGGGTAAGGATTTAGGCAGATTTGGGTGTATTTGGGTAGATTTGGGTATTTCGTGCCACCGCTTTTAGCTGACAATCTGCTGTCAAGGATGAGATTCTTGATTTAATCCACGCAATTACACCTAATAGTGTAGTTTCAGTCTCTCTGGGGTGGCTCTAAATAACCTATAATGATGAGTCATTAAACAAAATTTGTTTCAATTCTATTTCCTTATTTAGTCACCACTCAATACGTTATAATACCAAATTTCACTCTCTCAAGGATATATATATTAGACACCAGTTGATGCGTATACTCTGCGGCAGCTCTAAATAACCAGTAATGTGTTGATGAGCCGTTCAACAATATTCAATTATATTCACTTTTTCTAATTCAGTCATTATTTTTTCACCACGCAATATGTTATAATACCACCTTCAATATTCTGTGGGCGGCTCTAAATAACCTGCAAGAAGACACTGATGCGTAGCATCAGAGGACAGCGCAGGATATTTTCAAAAGGAGGAAACAAACATGTGTATTTATTTGCTAATTTTATTGTTTATACACTTTAAAGAGAATATATCAGGCTTTTCAAAAGGGTCTAGGTGTCTGACTTAAAATTGACAAATAATTATATTTTCTATTCTGAAGAGCCTAATTAAACTTAATGAATGAGCCTAAACAGGGTCCCTTATTTGCAAAGGAATTGATTCGATCTGCACAGCAATATGTGCTATCCTAGGTTACGCACCAGGGTTAATTTCAGCAATTTACGTCCGATTCCGTCCTAGATATATGGCGTATTCAAAGTTTAAACCTTAACAATATGGTTCGAACATTATATTTTGATTGATATAAGTGTTTTATCATGAATCCGTCCTGGAATGCAAAAGTTATTGAACGCTATATGACCTTTGTCCTCTGTCACGTGCTCCTCCATAGGCAGCATCAAAAACCAATAACAAATATAGGATGTGCACTCAAAGCGTGCCGCCAATAATAATTATGTTCTTTAATTCAGTCATATATTTCACCATGCAATACATTATAATACTATCTTCTACTTTCTCTGGTCAGCTCTAAATAACCTATAATATGTTGACGTGTGATTAAACAAGATTCACTTCAATTCAGTTTCCTTATTTAGTTATAATACCAGTTTCCACTCTCTCAGGATGTGCATTTAAACAACATTCTGTTCAATTCAGTTTTTTATTTAGTCATTATATCATCACTCAGTACGTTGAAATACCGCTTTTAATTAGTAGTATGTAACTTTTTGAGGTTTTCATTATGTATTTTCACATCAAAAAAAAAAAGAAAAAGAAAATATACTACAATTATACGTTAAATAACAGGACACATAATTATAAACTTAGTGGAATCTTATGTAACATGAAAAGTAATAGGATACAATATATACTATGACGACAAGCGGCAATAAGAATAAATATTGTAGTATATATGTTTATTTTAATTCAATGCATTAGAATTAAAGCATCTTGTGTAAAATTAATTGTGAGTTCAATTTGGTGTAGCAAAGGCAGAGAACGAAATGGAAAAGTGAAATGAAGATGCAATGTTTTTATTTGTTTTAAATGTTTTAAAATAAACGTGCAATTTAAGTGCTTTGCTTTAACCAAGGAAGAGCTATATTCGCTATTTTTATATTAAGCTTAACGAGCTGGACGGCAAACTGAAAAAAACTTCGCTAAAATCGACAATTCGCTATAGCTTAGTTCCGGCTATATGTATTCTTAAAAGTCTGACTTTTGACTAAAAATAATGTTCCAATGCACAATTATATAAAAAACTCACTCTGAATATGTCCATACGTATGAATAATTACAATTTACATACGGTATTAATATGATCAAATGTCTATATTTTTTAAGTTCATGCTGTACAAAAACAACATTATTGATGTGCAAAACTAAAAATTGTATGTACAACTCTGTAAGTTTGTCAGGACTCTGCCAAGACTTGAACCTGGATTTCTTTTCTCGAAAGAAAAGTGTGTTTCTTTACACTACAGAGATCGCCCAGACATCACAAAAGAGTGTTCAAAACTAGGCAAAACTAATAAACATTTAGATTAAAACCTTTTCAAACTAAAACTATCACTGAAGTTTTTTAATACCCCTGCAAATGCATACCCCACAACTATATGCGCATCTCCACTTCATACTGATGCTTCTCACAAAGATTGGCAAAAATCCATATATATCTATAGGACTTATGGAGAAATAGCAAACAAAATAATTTTTCTAAGAAAAATATTTAAGGGGCCAGAATTGACATCAAACACCACTGAACCAAAACCCCACTATGATGTGCGTATCTCCATATGATGCACGTTTCTCACACAGTTTGTTGAAACCCCATCAGGTGCATGGTTATAGTAGTTTCAGAGGACTAGTCGCTACAAGTTTTCATTATATAACTCTATGTAAACAAAGATGGCCGCTGGCGGCCATGTTTAACGTCAAATCACAATAATTTTTGACAAGGATCAACATCATAGATGGTCGCTGGCAGCCATGTTTAACGTCAAATCAAAATATTTTTTGACAAGGATCAACATCATGACTGTCATACTGATCATTTTAGAAAAAGTCCCATATCAATATCACTTATAGTTTTCAGGAAGTAGTACGTCGCTACAAACTTTTATTTTGAAAATCTATTTTTAGCCATGGCGGCCATCTTGAATTTTCGGCCAACCTGAAATTTTGCAAGGATCAATGAGACATCAAGAGCAACATTCCTGTGAAGTTTCATGAAAATCAGTCGAGTAGTTACAGAGGAGTAGTCGCTACAAGTTTTTACTAGATAACTATATATATGCAAACAAAGATGGCTGATGGCTGCTGACAGCCATGTTTAACATTAAATCAAAAGGATTTTCGACAAGGACCAACATTATGTCATGCTGATCATTTTAGAAAAAGTCCCATATCAATTTCACTTATAGTTTTCAAGACTACAAACTTGTTTTTTGAAAATCTATTTTTAGCTGTGGCGGCCATCTTGAATTTAAGACCAACCTGAAATTTTGCTAGGATCATTGAGACGTCAAGGGCAACATTCCTGTGAAGTTTCATGGAAAAATCCGTCGAGTAGTTTCAGAGGAGTAGTCGTTACAAGTTTTTACTAAATAACTCTATGTCAACAAAGATGGCCGCTGGCAGTTATGTTTAACGTCGAATCAAAACGATTTTCGACAAGGACCAACTTCATGTCATGCTGATCATTTTAGAAAAAGTCCCATATCAATATCACTTAAGAGTTTTTAAGAAGTAGTCGCTACAAACTTGTTTTTTAAAAATCTATTTTTAGATTTGGCGGCCATCTTGGAATTAACATCAACATGAATTTTTGCTAGGATCAACTAGACTTCATGGGCAACATTTCTGTAAAGATTCATGAAATCCATTCAGTAGTTTCAGAGGAGTAGTCACTACAAAAAAAAGTTTACAGACGGAAGACGGACACCGCACCACAGCATAAGCTCTGGTGATCTCTGATCAGTAGAGCTGTTTGTAAACCATCCACCCGTCCGTCTGTCCATCCATCTAATCTATCCTAATAAAAGTTATTGCATGGAAACCAAAATATGACCTGGCAACAGAGGGATGCTCATACTAAACACTAAATGCCTCCACATCTGCATTGCAGACTTGCCATAATATAAAACACACCAAATTACTGTTTTTATTTACTAAAATCACTCTGACATTGAAATAATTTAAAACATAAATCTGAAAATTACCTTTTGGAATAGGAAATAGTAAATTAATTATTAGTAGGAAAATATGAATATTTACATAATGCTTGGACGCGAATTCATGATCACGCGAATAAATCACAGACCCGGTGATGCGCGAACTTAGTCACGCAGAAATAATGTGATTTACAGTATTCATGAATAAATATTCATCACTCTGTATTCGTGATATGTATCATAATCGCCAGCTCTTGTATTCGTTACTGCCGGCCCTTAGAGTCCGGAAAACATTTATTTTATCAATTATATTTCATCGGGCATATCTATGCAGGAAATTCTGGTGGTTTGGTGAACATTTTGCAAGAATGAAGCAAGATACACATGTCGTAGCGGAGACCAGATGTGACCTATATTTCTATATAGAAGATCACAGTAACCTGAAATTTTGCATGATGTTAGATCTATGCATATAAGGAACACAATGGTGGAATTTGGTGAAAATCCTGCAAGTAATGAAAAAAATATAAATAAATAAATGTTGTACGCACAGACAAACGAATGAATGGATGCACATACACCGGATCGGTAAATAAAATTACCGCATTTCCGCTAACAGTAGCACTTGGAAGATATATATATGCAAAATGAAAAGGGGGCAGTCTCTTATTAGTTTTTCCTTTTGTTTTATATTAATTTAGGGTTATATCTGTATTTAAAAGCAACTATGGCCAGACTGTATACCCCAAACTGAGCCTCAAATGTCATAAAACTAAATCTTGTCTTTTTATTTTACAAAAGATCGAAAATGTATTGAATTTTGAAGATGTTTTGAATTTTTTAATTTTCTAAGAAGGCATGGTTTCTAAAAAAAAAAGGTGGGGGTGCTTTTATTAGGGGAAATATGGTAGATGAAAAATGTTTTGATATAATGATGATGAAAATAGTTTATGACATTTTATGTTATAGAACTTGGGGCTGAAACTCGACCCCATCCCTTGCCAAAAGGTTTTCCCCTCTTTTATTGAATAAAATTCTCCTCAGTCTCTAAAACAAGAGGGCCAAGATGGCCCTGAATCCATCACCTTAATGAGGCAAAATATAGCATTTTAAACTAAATCAAGGGCCGTTACTTCGCTGTTACAGGTCCGATCTGGTTGTTTTTCGAACTTGTCCGTGCTTTCATTGATATTAGCAATCAGATAAAGTTTGGTAAAGATCAGATGAAAAATGAAGGCCCTATAGTCTTAATGAGGCAAAATATAGCATTTGTCCAGTAGAGCTAAAAATCAAGATTCAAAAAAAAAGAGAAAAACAAATGTTTACCTCCAGTGGGATTTGAACCCACAGCTTTTAAGCTTCCCAGTGCAAGAAGTAATTCAAAGATTTTTGTATGGTGGCCATCATGTATGTCACATTTAAAGGGACACTGTCCGTAACTTTTAGCTTATAAAACACCCAATAATTATGTTCGCAAACTTTATACATTATTCAATATTTACTAATTAAAAGCAAGATTGTTTGACAGAATTCAATCGCGGTACAAAAAAAAGCAAATCCACTTCGTGGGTTTGAACTCGCAGCTCAAACTCCGCAGTAAAAATAAGTGTGCTTGAGCGTTAAGTTGTCGGAACTCGCTTCCGACTGAGCTAAGCGGGCTATACATATTACACAATACAAACTATTGTGAAAACCTAATGCGCTATGGAAGCCACGTGAATGCACAAAAGGTAAATATTGTGGGTCCCACTTTATTTACATTTAATAATTAAAACTTTTTTTTTTCAAACTCACGAATGTTTTCCTACATACTTCTTAGGGTCTATCCTCATGTTTTCATGTATACATTTCAATGAATAAAAGTCAGACAGTTATTTTGTTATGCTCAATATCTGCTTACTTACGGACAGTGTCCCTTTAACTTGTTTTAACAAATTTGAAAAACATTCATATAAGGCCAATTAAAATTATACCTGAGTTTACTGTAACCCGACCTACCCTCTGAAAACACCCCCGACTCCTTTTTATTTTATTGAAAAAAAAAGTAAATAAAAAAAAAATAAAAAAAAAAAAATAAAAAAAAAAAATGTTAAAAAAATAATGTTCATTAGATCACGGTGCAATTTTAATTTCGCGATGCGGTTTTGAAAGCGTGTGAATTTCACGGTATACTGTGCACAGAACTGGTATAAAACAGTCAAAATGGCATCTCCCAGTGCTGTTTTGGCTGTACAGTTTCAAAAATGTCGGCACATGGAAGCGCTAATGTTATGGCGTGCACTCTCCATAAAGAATCGATTGTTGAATTGTTTGACAAGTACCACAAACAGGTCAGTAAATGCCCCGAGTTCCAGGCCACCTGTCGTAAGTTTGTTTCTAAAACAGTAATATTAATGTGCCTGGCATCGACTACTACTGCATTATAACTTCTTGAAGAAGTACGCCGTTCCATAATAATTTTCTGAACTCAACCTCAATATAGGCTCATAATAACTATCATGAGAAATTTATAAATATTTATTACTTTCTCATGTTAGAGAAGTAATATACATGTAAGTCAACACTTTTACAAAACTATTCAAATGGTCAATTAACATTTGACATTATAACTTTGAATATTTTTTTAGCTGTCTGGGAGGCAAGAACTGCTCTTGGTTACATGTATGTCAACCGCAGAAGTTGACTAACCTGTGGGTCCCCCATTCTTCCTGACGGTCATATACCGGTATTCAGGAAGAGCATGGAAGTCAAGTCACTCATAACATTTCAGGCCCCACTGGAGATCACACTGTATGGAGCTGGACTGATCCCAGCCGACTCATGTACTCATTACTGTTGGAGCTGACCCTCTTTCGGACTTGCAGAAAACATTTAAAACTGTTTTACCGCTTGTAATAATTGCAAGTGTTTGGGAAAAGAGCCAGTTGTTACCAGGCCTTTTGGGAAAACAATAAAACATACACAATTTCATATTGTTATCTATTGTAGTTTTTAAAATACCACATTTTCCCATTCATCAAAGCTCATCGCCACCTTAAATGTAACTTCGCCAAAAAATAAAATAAAAAAATAAAATAAAATAAAATGCCTACCTACCTCCCCTATTTTTTTCACCAATGTTACATCAACTCACAGGTATAATTTTATTTGGCCTAAGGATCATCCATGTGAAGTTTGGTCAAGTTTGGCCAAGCTGTTTCTGAGAAGAAGATTATCCCTATATACATGATATGTCTATGTAAAACATGTGACCCCTGAGGTGGGGTCAAATGTGACCCCAGGTTCACTATTTGAACAAGCTTGGTAGAGGACCAGAAGCTTATAGTAAATGCAAAATATTAAACCTCTGGCTCTTGTAGTTTCAGAAGATTTTTTTTTTTTAAATATTTACATTTGACACCTGTGGCGGGGCCAAATGTGACCCAAGGGTATCATGGCCTTAGATTCCCCGTGTACAGGAAGTAATTTAAAGATTTTTCTATTGCGACCATCTTGGATAACGTGTTTACCTAATTTTAATAAATTTGAAAAACATTCACCTAAGGATCATCCATGTGAAGTTTGGTCAAAATTGACCAAGTTTGACCAAGCTGTTTCTGAGAAGATTAAAAAAAAAATTCCCTATATTATGTCTTTGTAAAACATGTGACCTCTGGGGCAGGCCAAATGTGACCCCAGGATCACCATTTGCACAGAACCATAATCTTATGGTAAATGCAAAATATTAAACCTCTGGCTCTTGCTCTTGCTCTTGAGATTTTTTAAAAAAGTTTTTTTCCTAGATACAAGTCTATGTAAAACATGTGACCCCTAGGGAGGGGCCAAATGTGACCACAGGGTCACCATTTGAACAAACTTGGTAAAAGACTATAAGCTTAGGCCAAAAATAAAATTATGTTTGTTTCCCCTTCCCGACCCATGCAAAAAAGGGTTGGGTAGGTAGGTAGGTAAAATATTTTTTTTATTTCATTTCTTTTATTTGAGATCAAAACTGGAATACATGCTACCTATAAGACACATTTAAGACAAAAAAAAAAAAAAAATGTCGAAAAAATAATTCGGGTCTCGGCAATTTCGGTGGGTCGGTCGGGAAGGGGAAACAAACATAATTTTATTTTTGGCCTTATAGTAAATGCAAAATATTAAACCTCTAGCTCCAGGGTGTTTTGGTTTTTGTTTTTGTAGCCATTATTGGGCTATATTCCATGGTGCAATGCCAAAACATTTCTTTTCCCCCCATATTTTGAGACATAAAATCCCAATTGAAAGGGGAAAAAAAAGCTTTAATGTACTGAGAACGTAAGACTTTTAAATGCGTCTGTTGACTGAAAAGAGTATTAAAGAAACAATTATTAAATGGAAGTTTTACTGTATTTTTTCCAATTTTATGAAAAATCGCGCTAAAATTAACTATCGCTACGGTATGTGTTATGTTCCCAAAGTATAGAAAAAAACACTGGGCTTTTGTAGTTTCAGAGAAGATTATTTTTTTCCGTATATAAGTCAATGTAAAACTGTGACCCCAGGGACGGGCCCAATTTTACCCTAGGGTCACCATTTGAACAAACTTAGTACAGGACCATTATAAGCTGATGCTACATGTACATGTAATACATGAAAGCTCTGCGCTTTATGGTTTCAGAGAAGAATATTTTTTAAGTCTTTTCCTATATAAGTCTATAGGCAGGGATCACTCTAGGCCGCGATTCCGCGATATTCTCGCATTAAAATCTCAAAAATCGCATGAAAAAAAGACAAATGGAACAAATTGTCGCATCGAATTCGGGAAATCCATTTTCACCATTTCGGTTCGTAATGCAAATATATTGATTTATATTTTATTTCAAATCTCAAGTTAATTTGTTCAGATCCAATTATTCGCGATTAAAACATAAAATTAGAAAATATCAAATTATTCGAAAACACATCAAATGGAGATTGTTATGTTTGTAAACCTCCGGTTCGCTTTTGCTTCGCGGACCCGGCGGTGTCAAAGTAAATCGATTGATTATGAATAAACATTGCCATTTTTATAATAATCTATCAACTTCTAGTCATGTCTGACCATAATCCCCCGATCTATAATGACGTGATTAACTATGTACTGGTGCAAACAATTAACTTTGAATCCGAAATTTTTGGTGGAAATGGTGAATGTCTCATTAAAATCAAGCTAATGGGACATTTTGTCTCATTGAAATTCAATCCTAGGGTCATCCCTGCTAGGCCAAAAACAAAAATAGGTCTGTTTCTGGTATTTTGTCCCAGAAAATGAGGGTAGGTCGGTAGGATTTTTTTTTTTTTAGAATTAATCCTTACTATACTAAATTCAAATCAATAACATCGAAAGCATGTTTTCTTGGAACATATTACATAATACGAGTGTTCCACAACACTAATACATGCCTAAAACATGTTGTGCCCTAAACGGTTTAGGGTCAGGGCCTTAAAAATAGGGTCGGTCGGAAGACCAGAAACAACTTTTTTTTTGGCCCTATGAAAAACATGCAAAATCTCAATATACAAACTGGATCCCCAGGGCACGGCCATTTTTGACCCCGGGGCATGGCCATTTTTGACCCGGGAGACGCGGGGACTTTATTTAAACAAACTTGATAGTCTAGGTGTTGGCGAACATTTTAAAAGAAAATCTGTCGAAATCTGTCCAGCAGTTCTTGAGAAGATTTTTTAAGGTTTCAACCATATATGATAATGGTGGCCATCTTGGATGTTGCGCTGCACTAATTTTTACAAATCTAAAAAGTATTCATCTAAGGATCATACATGTGAAGTTTGGTCAAAATTGATAAAATTCCTAGCATTTATTTCTTCTTATTATTTTACATATATTATCAATATAATCACCAGTTAGTGATATGCAACAACAACTCGCTTTATAATATTCTTATAATTAATATATAGTGCGCTATTTCTCCATAAGTCCTATAGATATAGGTGGCCCGACCGTCCCTATTTTTAAGGGGCCGACCCTAAAACTTTTTATGAAAAACAAAACAAAACAAATAATTAAAAAAAAATAAAAAATTGTTCTGACCAATGATTTATCACAATATATCGAGGTAAACAGACATCACAGAGAAATTTTCAGTTGTATCATCAACTTGTATGGGGTTTATGAGATAAATACATGTAAAATCTCACAATATCTTGCTCCAAAAAAAAAAAAAAAATAATAATAAAAAAAAAAAGCCTACCGACCTACCCTATTTTGTTAGAGCATGCAATAGGAAACACACCTATTTTTGTTTTGGCCTTAGTTATAAAGTGATCATAAAGGTGACGGCACACGTTTTAAAAAAATCATAATTGCCATGTGTCTCTTTAAAGTAGCAATCCTGCCAACAGTAAAATTTTACATTGTACATCATTTCTAAAACTACTGGCGACAAGGTATATATTAATCTGAGCATTCTCTAACCTTACCTGCATCACTTTTTACGATTTTGATATTTCATCTGGCTGTGTACAAAAGCCACAAAAAAAAAGAAAGAAAAAGACATTTAGTGTCACTCAGAGAATGCTCGGATTAGTTATATATATGACTTATGCATACTGAGAGGCCAAACTCTATATACACAATATAAAGATTAAAACAGTTTTAACCAACTAGACTGAAATCCGAAACTGGAGCGTCGAATTAAAAGTTACCATCTCATTTTACGCAAGTGGAGCGCTGTGGTCTAGTGGTAGACGTTGGACCCATGATCGTAACGCTGTTGGTTCGATCCCCGCCATTGCCATATGCGTTGTGTCCCTGAGAAGGACACTTTATCTGCATTTGCTTAGTACTGGTTCTACTCAGGAAGACATCGATAGTGATTCATATAAGTTCATGGAGCTTTCGTTACAATCGATTTGAAATAAATAAGTTTAAACTAATTTTTAATAAGCATATTCGATTACGGGTGTTTTTAAAACCTGTGAATAAACCTTTACTTTTAATTGGCACATATACATTATTATATAACTTGAACACTTGCATAGAGTTTTGATACAAGGTTATGAAGTGTAATTTTACAATTATCTGGTGAGTTAGTTTCATTAAGCAGTTTTTATGATGTGAGGTGAATTTGCCTTTTCTTTGCAAACTCGGGCTAAAAAAGTACTGGAACTAGATATGCCCAGGTTACTGTATTATTTTTGCTTTTCTCATTTGTACATATGCTTAAATGCTATGTTTGCAGGATTTAAGAGGTGTGTGTGTGTGTGTGTGTGTGTGTGTGTGTGTAAGGTGTGGGTGAAGGAGTCGTGGGGGCGTTAGTAGTGTGCTGTAAGTAATATTTCTAGCATAATTTTTCGAGTATATGCAATTTAAACGGGTTCTCAGGGGTCGTAGGCTTGAGAGTGCAGTATAAATCGCATATGAGAAAAACATGCTATAAATGTTTTGTAGAGCCATTTATCCAAGTATGTGCGTGCAAGAAGTTTTAGGGCGTTGCAGTTTTCAGTATTTAGTAAACATAACAACTCGATCCAATCAAGAAATAGCATTATCACGTGGCATGAGCAGGACCCATGTGTGCAATATATATACTGATATACTGGCATTCCCACTACCCCCCCACCCCCGCATGGTACCTTGTCCCCATGGCATGGTATATTTGCAATATATATATACTGGCACTCTATCGAAAAACTATGGGTCCCCCCACCCACCCCCGGTCGTTTCGCACACTTTCCCGTTCGCGCATCGGTTATTTCGCACATCGGTCGTTTCGCACATCATTTTGATAGTCGTTTGGCCCACTAAGTCGTTTCGCCCATCATCTATCAGGTATTGTATTTGATTGTGAATTGTGAATGAGTTTTTATTAACCTGTGAATAATAAATTAAGGGAGAATCATAATGATATTTTTGTTGTTGTTATTGAATGTTGAATGTTTGTTTATACTGTTATATTATTTACACTAATTATATATTATCTGTCAAAAAAAAGTTAAAATTACTCATAACTGTTATCATACTCATAACTGTTGCCGCCAAATGTATTGGCGAAGAACATATAACATAAGGCTGGCCGTACCAACAATTTCTACAGATTGTTTATATTTATTTTGCATATACTCTATATTGACTAAATTATCTTTATTTAAGAGGGAATTGACCCATTCGATATTTAAGGGTACGCATATGAACTATATATATTTGTAAATTTGAAGATATTTGCGACTTGAATCTGAATTTTGTGAGAACAAGATTTTAATAATAACGTTCTCAAATTTGGCTATATATGTTTGACGTTTTTCATAAAAGACGCGTTGCACTCAGTTGTCAACGTTTTTAGCATCACAGAGTGTTAGTTTAGTCACATACAATTATATTTTATATCACACTGTTAGTCTTGACGAGACCTTTCATCTTATATATAAATTATATCATTTAAATTAGGATGTAACTATTATTTAAAGAATTTCCTATATCTTTCACTGCTATTCTATCTTTCTCTTGCTTTTACCAAGGAGCAATATAGAGCAAGGAATTTTGAGAAAAAACAATGTTAATGCCATTTATCTTTTATATGGCTGGATAAAAAACTGCACTATTTTAGAATATTTTAGAGAATTTAATTTCCTATCGAATTTAAAATAAATTTGCTGGTCATCTGGAATATTTGTTTCAGTATACTTCCTTTATTGGCCTCAAACCTCTTTGGAAAATAAAACATTAACATAACGACGTCGACGTTATTATATTAAAATAATTGATATTGTAGATGTTGGTGATATATCAATAATTATTTTTAAATAATCGACTTTCCCATAGTATAATAGTGGTAGTAACCTGCTAGGCGGAATGTACATGCTATTCAACATAAATTGTTGGTGAGTTTGTAGGGGTTGTTCCTACATTTAGCTTCGCATGAAGTGAAGCCCAGCACATTATAGTACACATATCGTAATAAGCTTCTCGAAGACGAATTGAATTGAATTGAATTAGGGTTTTAAGGGCGCACCAACACATGAAAGGTTATATGGCGCCTAATAGGCATGAACATGCCAGGCTGTTCTTCCATGTACATCGAGATAAAATATGGAAAATGGGCCTAGAACCTTCTCACCCTGAACTGCAGAGTTGCTGCAAATTCTATCGTAGAAACTCCATTTACGCTGGTGCCACGTTATTGTTTTTCTGCCCACTGCTCTTTTGATGCGAGCGAAATAGCACCTGAACAATGCAGGGATCATGATGAAGACCTTTAATGCAACATGACAAAAAATGATAAAGATGAACATGATTTTGGGGGGGTTCTACCCCTCTGCCTACCCCTCCAAAGGGATCTGCAGTGGCCCTATTCTTTGCCCCTGTGACCAAACGGGGGCCACCGGCAACCACACGGGTATCTTCAAACAACTTCAAGTTTTTACAACATTATGATAAATAGTTTGGTAACATAGCGAAATGGTGTTGGCAAATCCCAAAATAATGTCGAGATCAGCGAGGTACCAAGCTAAGTGTCCCTCTTGAAGACATATTTTAGCATATTTATATGTTTAAGAAACTAACCGCCAAATAATGGCAAAATTACACTACACACCGTTTATCAAAAACTCTATCCAGGTATTCAGGTCATATAATATTGTATATGTACCAATTAAACGTTATAGGTTTTATTCACGGGTTCTTACAATAATTGTGTTATTGAATATGTGTAAATGAAGTATATGACTTGGTAACTATTAATTCGGCGGTCCAATTTCGTGGTTTGGTATGGCTGGTTAAAACCATTTATAGTGTGTCTATAGAGTTGGGATTCAAAAATATGTAAGTTGTATATATATGTCGGTGAAAGTACATGAGAATTTCCCGCAAATGAGATTGGGTTTTATTGTTTAAAACATGTTACCAATGTATACATTATTAAACAACGAATAAGCAGCTAGAACATTTACAAAAAACTGATATTACACATGCATGATAAAAACAATTTAAGAATTAAATACGTTTGATGCTGTATCCATTAACTTTCAGAAATCATCTTGACGTAAGTTGTGGTGTTTCATGTTTCAGTAATACAGACATTATCGGAACAAAAATGTGTGCTCGTAAGATAGAATGATGACTGCAATAACCTTAAACATTCAGAACACATATTTGGGGATAATAACTGCAAACATCAGGATTTCAAGTATGATGTAATTAAATCATAACTTAATAATATAGAGTTGCGTGACAGATATCATCTGACACAATGATAGGACGCCTTATGAAATACTAAACCATCTGAAATATTTGGGAAATTCCCCTACATCAGTGAAGTAATAAGACTTCACTTATTACTTCACTGCCTAATCTATCTTCCCACCTGCATGTTACTGTATTACGCTACATGTTTCAACAATAAACACGCAACTAAAATATATATTCCCTTCAATATAGCAATGAGACAGAAGAAGCACAGTAAAATAGCAAATAATTTGAGGATTTTTGAAAAGTGTGTGTGTTAGTAAATGAGCCGACAGATGATCTTGACCGAGGTATTTTGCATATGCCAGTTTGGTATTTAAATATTTGCATGTACTTACATAAACATATTGTTTAAAAACATTTCAAATATAAGAAAGTATGGAAAGCCGTTTGGTTTTTAGCGGGGGTCCCAAAACGGCTTTCCATAAAGAAAGACAACACTGCTTAAAATCAAAATAATCATCTTTGACAAAACATTGTGTATTACACTTTACCATGGATTATTACCGAAATCACTTTTGAGATTGCCAAACGTGTACGTTTGGAAACAAGTTTTTGTTCCCCTGCGAGCATACTGGTAATTGTTTAGCAAACGAATATGACCAATGACATATAGACTCGATACGAAAATCATGCTGTATTACTGCAGATACGACAACTTTTGGATTTTTTCTGTCAGATGGCGGGAGGTATACAGTACTGGTTCTACCTAGTAAACAATACGGTGATATGTCTCTACCACAAAAACATTCGACCGTCATATATGGCTAACATGTGCTAAAATTTACGTAAAAAATCCTTCAACCAAACAAAACCAATTACAACAAGATATCCGGATAGACAGACGGACGGACGGACGGACAGACAGAGACAGTCACGTGAACAATTTTTTTGAACTCAGTCTCAATGGCCTGAATATACACAAGAAGCATGATTTGGATGTTAGCAAAAAAATAGCCCTACGCGTCTTTACTCGTTTCAGCCTTATAATTTGGCCGTACGCATTAATATATCCTATTGGGGCCCGGCTTAATATATATAATCAGGCTTAAAAAATCAATAGTATTATATATATATAGATAGATATTTTATTCAAACATAAGGCATTACGCCAACAGTTCACATGCAAGTAGTACATACTATAAAATTATTGCCTTTTATGTGGGTCGAATATGTGTATTTACGACCTGAGGAAAGTGATATCGGGACACGGTGGCGATGCCGAGGTCGATATCACGTTTCTCAGGTAGATAAAGATACACATTATCGTCCTATAACTAAAGGCAACATTATTTATATGTAAATTATTCTTGGAAATTTGAATTTTTGAAATTGAATTTTGAAATTTTTGTGAAATTATTGAATTTTGAATTTTGTTTGGAATTTTTGAGATTTTGAATTTTGGAATTTTGAATTTTTGAAATTTTTGAATTTCGAATTTTTGAAAATCTGAAATTTTGAATTTTGGAATTTTGGAATTTTGGAATTTTTAATTTTGAATATTCATGGAAATTGTTCATACTAATTTTTCACAAAATTATGTTTGACTCCGCCTACAGGTCAATATACAAAAGTCAATATACGTTTTTCAGGTCAATATAACTTTTTATTTTTAATCATGTGATCAACTTTTAACCAATTGTATTCATTGAATAGTTGATTTAATAATAAATATAAACATGTATATGAAATACACACAATATTTTCCAGTTAATGACAATTTGTCTAATTTCATAGGTGAGTTTCAAGATCATCTGTATATGTTACTAGTTAAAAAGTATTTGACAACTATTAAGTATATAAGTGTTTAATATATATTTTTAAATTAATGTTCCTAAGTACTGATCAGAACACATTTATATCTGTGGACATAAATGGAGAAAAGTGATATTTATTTATAAAACATGTCGTCTCTTCTTTTAAAACTTTTACAAATGAAAACGGACAGTTTCTTTAATAAACTCTTGTTTTCTGTTGTCATAAGTTCAATAAATTTTGGTATGTTTGGTCGTTTCCAAAAATATTTGTTAACATATTCTTTTCTAATATCTTGATATAGTGAACACTCCAATACAAAGTGAAATTCGTCTTCTAGTATATTACATATCTGGCATTTTCTTTCGGATCTTGGTGTTTTATTTGGTCTATGCCATCGACCAGTTTCTATTTCTAACCTGTGACTAGAGACTCTTAGTTTTGTAAAAAAAGCTCTAAATTTCTTTATATTTAGTACATCTAGATAATACTTAATTAAACCTGAAATCTGATATTATTCTGTATGTACT
>JAWPHD010017044.1:0-46690 GCA_037043455.1 Cyrtodaria siliqua | reverse complement strand
CTAAAAGTTGGCAAATTAAATCTACAAGGATCAGTTGATAGAATGATAGATTTATAAGGAATATATGGTGTGCTGAGAGTAAGCCATAATGTATTATCAGGGGAAGGAATGCCACCCCGCTTTGTACTTATACGTACTACGTCAGTCACACCGTGTGATTCATTATTTCAGTAATTTCCCTACGTGCAGTGCTCCAGTTCCCTAGAAAGTACTACATTCGCTTTTAATACATAAGTTTTGTCCTGACAACTACTCCTGATCCGCTGAAACTTGGTAGGGATGACCATTACCAAGCCTAGTTGCATATATCTTCATCGTGTTCCAGTTGAATGATTTTTGGTGAATTTATGACCGTTTATCCTGTAAGAGAGACATCTAATTTTACTAAAAACAACCCCTAGTTCTTATTTAGTATGATTATTTAGGGACTTAAGGCTAAACAATTGTGGTGTCTTGAGTCTCTAAATAACCATAGTTCCAAATTAGAACTAGGGCCTCGTGTTTAAATTGTTAGCACGGGTCAAGGGTTTAAGTTTTTGTTGTGGTGTGGATGTTGTTGTTTTGTGTTTTTGCAATGTTTTAAAAGAAGTTCATGACGATAACCTTTGATATAAGAGCCGCTTTATCCAGTAGAGCGTGCACAGGCTCTCTTGGGCCTCGTTTTAATATATATTTTAGCCGTGGTGGACATCTTGAATTTCTAACCGACCTAAAATTTTGCTAGGATCAACTAGACACCAAGAGCAACATTCCTGTGAAGTTTTATGAAAATCCGTCAAGTAGTTTCAGAGTAGTAGTCGCTACAAGTTTTTATCATATAACTCAATTTAAACAAAGATGGCCACTGGTGGCCATGTTTAACGTCAAATCAAAACGATTGTCGACAATGACCAACGTCATGTCATGCTGATCATATTAGAAAAAGTCCCATATCAATATCACTGATAGTTTTCAAGAAGTAGTCGCTACAAACTTGTTTTTTAAACATATGTTTTTATCTTTGGCGACCATCCTGGATTTCACATCAACGTGAATTTTTGCTAGGATCAACTAGACATCATGAGCAACATTCTTGTAACGTTTCATGAAAATCCATACAGTAGTTTCAGAGGAGTAGTCGCTACAAAATAAAGGTTACGGACAGACAGACGGACGGACGGATGACGGACACCACACCACGGCATAAGCTCTGCTGATCTTTGATCAGTAGAGCTAATAACGTAAACTCATCCGACACCCCCTACCACCCAGCGGACATAACACTTTGAATAAAAAGCAAAGAAACATACATGTGTTTCGTATAGATGAGACCATAAATATATATCGAATGTGTTATTGAATGAGTATTATTGTATTATTGAAGTGAAATTATTCAAATGTGACCCTCAGCTTGCGTGGAAAACAGATGTTCAGATCTGAACGCTGGTCTAGGTTGAAGTCCGAACCGAAAGGTGTGTTGTAACGTAAAGATAACTATCAGATTTTCACGTCACTCAGCCACCAGGAGTTATTTCTCCTCCGACAAGGGATGCAACCCACAGTCAAGAGTAGTGTTACCTTTGAGAGGGGGATCCTACCTCTCTTGTAAGTAAGTCAATTTGTATCCCGCTCACACCGACTGGAGGGACGTCAATGTCAGATTAGACGAGCATTTACTAGGTTCCGAGCAGTGGTTTAGAACAAATGGAAGATAAACAGATTTAAGTAGTTACAGTAAGTTTGATCGCCATCTGTTTGTGTATTACCTGCCACTTCTTTATCTAGTATATCAACATCGGGATTCACAAGTGACGTAACAGCTGTTGGAGTACCTGTAACATAGAAAATATTAACTTTGATCCTAAAAAAATGTAACTATTTATGGATAAACTGGTCATCTAATTAAAATTGACATATTGTAAACATTACAAAAATGTATCTTTGGGTTCACAAACCATTGTTTTAATGATAGTTAGTCAAATAATGTTGTCACAACTATCAGTCATTTAGTGCGCACATGCTTATTATCATAAATTGTTCAAAACTCATAGAATTCACAAACCATTTAGTAAATGTAATAATGTAATTTATCACATAACCTGGCTTCTGAGAGTGCAATAAAGCCATGACTTATTTCTCGTAATAAACTAGTGTATTACAGATGCAAAGGAGGACCGAATCACCGTGTTTGTATACAGTAAAACATTTAATCCCAAGTGTTTGCATGGTATATCATACTATACGTTCAGACACCTTAACTATTATATCATTATTTCAAATCTTACTTGATAAAACGTAAGTAAGTAACGTTAAATTTGGTTCAATGTGTCGCATTATTTGTAGGGCGAACAGATTTACAGCCGCGTTACCTAGCGACGTCATGTAAGCAACAAAACGACGTCATGATTTGTCTTACAAATTGCCGCCGTATATAAGGTAAATTGACAAATTAAAGTGAAACTATCACGTCGTAGGTGTGTTATGTGATAAACAGAATCTTACATTGCAGAGCCTCGTATCCTATCAGTTTATCCAACTCGTTTATTAAAATCAATAATACACAGTCACTCATGTAAGATCCTCTATATGTAACACTAAAACTACTGGTACAAGTAATGATTAAATCATAACGTAACTCTTTTGTTTAAGATTTTGTTTTCCATCGGAAGTGGAAAAATGCGTGATTTACTTATGTGAGACTGTCATTTAGCATAATTTTTAATTTCACGAGGTTCTATTTAAATTAAATTTTGAATTAGTTGCATGCTATTTTCCATTTTTAAACCTATGTACTTCTATTGCCGTAGAATGTTACCTTAAACCAAGTTAGTCCAATAAAAGCATATGCTAATTGTTTAAAACGGCAATTTAAATATGATCGTATCTTTCATTTACAGACAAACACATACATATATACATTTTGAATTAATGTGTATTCTATCGCAATATTAAGAAATTTACAGATAGTAGGGCAGTTTGATCATATTTTACGCAACGATTTTCTAAAGCATTTATAACTTAACCAACCAAAAGAAGGATTTTATTAATATTCTGTAAGACAAAATGATGCATAGTTGATGTTGCTGTATATCACATACCACATAAATATACCTTTGGTCAAACATTTTGTTGTTTTTTTATAAAAAGTATTGAAACTTATTTTTATGGAGCATAACAATGCCTGCAGCTGGTTTTGAACTAAATGTTTTGATAATTTTGATCATTGCAAAGAACTGAATTTCATGTTTGTCTTCGCTGAAATAGCAAGAAATATAAATTCCACCTTTTTACGTTCAGACACATCAGGCTACTATAACCTTAGACGACAATTTACACGCAGTTTGTTTCTTCATTTATGTTGCATTATTTTTTATAAATGAAGCTGTTTGCTTCAAATCTCATTCTCTACCTTTTTTTCTTCAAAAATACGGATGCAGCAACAGTATGAAACACATTGTAGTTCTTGTCATAATATTTTATATAGAAGGAATAATTAATCTTGCCATTTAAATGGATATATTCGGGGAGAATATCGAGGCATTTAATTCCACTATATATTGAAAGTATTACGTTATAAGTTGAATACCACCTGTATAATATTAATACACTGATGTTTGTCTGTCAGGCAAATTGTAATTTCTAACTATATTTTAAAACAGTACACTGGATTTCGTTAAAGATTAATATAACACAACAATACATAGTTTGTAAAGGTGTTTCAACATGATTTGAACAGAAGGGGATACAACCGCGTAGGAGAAAATGCAAACAGATATTATTAATTAAAAAATAGCGCAAAAAAGAAAAAGAAAATCAACATAAGTTTAGTTATTGACACATGAAAAGTTTAGATTCCTGATTTATAAAGAAAACATAATGATGTTTGAAATAATTTTCATACCTTCATCGTAGAGGACTGTTACCGAAGACGCTTTCAGTGCAGTATCCTCTTCTTGTTTTTCTTCACCATTCATTACATCTTGTACTTTCTGTTGAGCCAACAGTTTTGCCAATCGTTGAGACGCACTTACAGATTTCTCATCTGTAATTGGGTGAGAGTTTTTCATTTGATGTTTAATTTGTTACAATTAGATGAATATCAAACACACTATAGCATTGGATTGGATGTATTGGCATGCCAACATGGTTTAATCCGTGTCACCCATCATCAAAACCAACTTAAACTTGTGTATAGTTAATAGTTATTAACGTCGCTATGTACAACTGTATATTTTTGCAAACATATTAAAATGTCTATATTCTCTTTATTTAACAAATCTTAACTATGTCAGTGACCATATAAATAAGGCTAAGTTCTCAGTTGATCACCTTTCTGTAATGCGGTCCATTGTCCGTTTTGAAGTGATACCTTACAGCGTCTTACGTGCACATCTATTCCGTTTGTGCACCCTCGTGTCATGTCAAATTTCTTTCCTAGCAGACGTCTCGTGAGCGCCGTCTTTCCAACACCATAATGCCCGACAACCATGACACGAATGTTGTGCACCGCCTCGTTTCCCTCTTTCAGAGCTTGCCTATATAGATCTATTGACCCTTTGTCCATACGGAGTATCTCTTCTGGAAGTGAAGAAGCTGTAACACACAATATTGTAGCACCAAGTAAATTATGAGTTACATTGTTGAGGTTCTTCGGTAATAATAATTATGTGCTATTTACACCAATATACACACATTAACATTAACAGAAATAAAAATAATAACTAAACCACGATTATGTTCCTGACACTGTACAGTATTAACATAGTATTTTCAGCTCTATATGACAGAGGCCAACAGCGCTTATGTGATTGCGAGTTGTCCGTAGTCTGTCAACTTTTGGCTTGTTTACGCGATATGGTATTCATTTTTAATTTGATCTTTACCACAATTTGTCAGTGTCTTTATATCAATGAAAGCTCGAACGAGTTCGAAAACCAGCCAGAGCGCAGCTTGACTATTCGATTTTTTAGAGAATAATAAATTATATAGCCAGTATATATCATCAGAAAACAAGGCTAAAATAATGTGGGGTGGGGTTGGGGGGGGGGGGGGGGGTGGCGGGGCGGGTATAGAAACTCGGGCCAATATAAAATTATTGTTAGAATCTCATACAAATTCTAGTAAAATTTGGGGCAGGGTGTGAATTTATTTTTTTCATCAGTTTTAATCCAAAATATCTGTCATTTTAAAGAAATTTGTGGTTGAAAGGCAACTCGGGGAGGGAGGGAGGAGATATCTTGCAATTTTTAATGTGGCCTCATTTCAGTTTTTTTATTGGTATTTCATCTGTGTATCTGAATATAATCTAAATTGTTTTATGGAAGATAAAATGAAAACAATTCCCCTCCCCATGTCCTCCATGTGAGGGGGGCCCATAAACAAATGGGGGGGGGGGGGAGGGCAGAGCGGGTGCGCATCATTGATATAGGTGTACATTTGATAAAACAACACAGAAATATGAAGATAAAAAAACTGAGTTTCGAATGTGGGGGCAGGCGGGAGGAGGCGGGGCAGAGGAGTAGCAACATAGCAATATGTGTAAGAATTGAACAAAATAAAACAGAAATAATTATGTAAAAATAAAAATCGCGTATCGAGTGTGGGGTGGGAGTGGGGGATGAGGGTGGGGGAAGGCGGGGCAGGGGAGACAACCTAGCTATGTGTAAGAATTGACCAAAACAACACAGAAATATGTAACAAAACAAAAAAAAAGCGCGGGGAAGAGTGGGTGGGGCTGGGGGTGGGGGGCTCGGAGGAGGGGGCCCATACTCCAATATGGGTCAAATATGAATAAGATGATTAATGCTATAAGAAATACCAAACCAAAATTATAGATATATACAACAGCTTACACGCAAACCTAGATCTGCCTTTATTGCGCATTTTATGGGTCATCGAATAAGACAAAATTACTTATACAAACATACTATAAGGAAACCAATTCCCAAATTTAGTTGAACTAGGACAAGACATGTAAGAGATATAGACCTGTAAACACAGCTTACACGCAAAATTTGATGTGAAATAGACACATTTTAAGGGCAGAATATGGGTTCCGTGGGTTACAGGAACCAAAATTGCTTAAGCAATCCTTAAGATAATGATATAAGAAAACCCATGGCCAAATTTGGTTGAGCAAGGATAAGAAATGTAAGAGACATACACTTGTAAACACAGATTACACGCAAACCTTGATGTTGGACGCCGTCGACGCCGACGTGATTACATAAGCTCTCTTATACCTCGAATAGTCGAGCTAAAAATACTGATTTACAAGTTAGCACTTTGATTTAGTTTTGATCTTCACCAAACTTGCATAGATTGTTAATATTAATGGCAGTTCAGAAAAACCTGCCAGATCGAATCACTAACGCCAGAGTTATGATACTTGTTTTGCTGAAACGTCACGTCACTCAGCCACAAGAAGTTATTTCTTATCCGACAAGGGATGCCCCCCACAATCAAGAGATGTGTTACCTTTGCGATGGGGGATCCTACCTCTCTTGTAAGCAAGTCAGTCAGTTGTTATCTCGCTCATACCGACTGGAGGGACGTCAATGTCAGATAAGCAGTCTCCGCGAAAACCGTCGGTCCGTCGGACATGACCGGCAAATTTTTGAAATGTCGGCAGAAAATTCCCTTAGTCGGTCCAAGTGTCCGGAAATTTTTAAAACTAAAATCCTATCAGAAATCTCATTTTAACGCTTGTAAATTTCCCTTCACTCGGTCCGAGTGTCCGGTTATTTTTAAAACTAGAATCCAATCAGAAATCATGTTTGTATCGCTTGTAATTTGTCGTATTTGTTTATAAATAGAAAGTTCTCCCTTGATAAAAAATTGATTTATAAGCGCGCATTTCATTGGTCGATTACTAGATTTGAACCAATCGCATTCAGTTTTCAAATGGACAACGAAAGATCATGCGAATTTGTTACGTTGAACTGACGAAGAATGATCGAATATTAACAGTTTAAACAGTGATATTGTTTTCATATTCTTATTTTTCGATGAATTGTTGTATAAATTATTTATTTTTTCTATTTTTACTTAATTAATAGAAAATTTGTGTCATAAGAACGCTTTACAACCAACGCTTATTCACAAATGCAAGCTGCTAAATAAAACCGCGAACGCGCACCTGTTTTCGATAGTTTAATTTGCGGGACCCGTTTCGATTTTTGACCGTGATTTGCGGAGCTATCCTAAAATTATACACTCAAGTGATATGAAAACGCAACACGGGAATTTCCGCTATATATTGTATATACTGCAAACATAATTGCACATAATATTCCAAAGAAATCCCAAGATGTTTTTTAAAAAGAAAGTTGCAGTTAACTAGAGAAGCGACACAACTGTGATGTTGTAGACGTTTTAATCACACTACACTTTGTAACAAGAACTTCATAAATGTTGAAGTAGCTCTTTGAAAAATTGAGCTAGTTCAGTACTGTATTTAACGTAAATAGTTTGCAAAATGTTGCATCCTAAGTTTGCTCACATGATTGAGCCAAACGCGTACTCTGTGAATAATGAAACATTGAAGGAATACTATTTGCTGTACTATTTGTTGTTTTAGTATTTTTTCCAAAAGGAAAGGTCTTACGTAGCCATGTACCATTCGATTAAAAGCAGCATATTGTACATACAATGTATAGCGGAAATTCCCGTGTTGCGTTTTCATATCACTTGAGTGAATAAAAATAATTAAAAAATAAAAATAATTAGTTGTGTTGCTGAATTTTTAAACAATCGGTCATAGCACAATAAATCAACATTTGATTAAGGATGTTGAGTTTAACTGATAAAGCATCTTATTGCGCTACAACAAAAACTATATCGTTTAACTTTTCGGTCAGACAAAAATTTGTCCTGTCAGACAAAAATGTTTAGTCTGACCGAACGTCCTGTGGACTTGAAAATGTTTTCGCGTAGACTGGATTAGACGAGCATTTTCTACGTTGCGAGAAGGGGTTTAGAACAAATGGGAGATCAATAGATTTACATGTACATGTACGTAGTTATTGATGGTTCAATCACCATATATTTGTGTATTACCTGCGACTTCTTGATCTAGAATATCAACATCGGCATTCACAACTGATGTTGTAACTATTTATGGATAAACTGGTCATCTAATTAAAATTGACATATTGTAAACATTTTACTGATCGGCAAAAATGTATCTTTGGGTTCACAAACCATTGTTTTAATAATAGTAAGTCAAATGATGTTGTAAAAACTATCAGTCATTTATTGTGCACATGCTTATTATCATGAATTGTTCAAAAGTCATAGAATTCACAAACCATTTAGTAAATGTTATAATGTAACACTAAAACTACTGGTACAAGTAATGATCAAATTATAACGTAACACTTTTGTTTAAGATTTTATTTTTCAGCGGAAGTGGAAACATGCTTGATTTACTTATGTGAGACTTTCATTTAACATACTTTTTAATTTCAGTTGCATTAGTTGCATGCTATTTTCCATTTTTAAACCTATATACTTCTATTGCCCTATAGTGTTACTTTAAACCAAGTTAATCCAACAAATGCATATGCTAATTGTTTAAAACGGCAATTCAAATATGATCGTATCTTTCACACTTTTAAGGACAAACACATATATACATTTTGAATTAAGTGTGAGTTTTATCGCAATAAGAAATTTAGAGTTTGGTCGTATTTTTGTCAACGATTTTCTAAAGCATTTATAACTTGACCAAAATAAGCATTTTATTTATGTTTAGTAAGACAAAAAGATGCATAGTTGATGTTGTTCTATATCACATACCATATAAATATACCTTTGGTCAAAGCTATTGTTGTTTATTGTTGTGTAATTTACGTTAACATGTTACATGAAGGTGTTTGATTTATGAAATTTGAAATTTATGAAAAACATTAAAGGTTTTATATCCAAACATTATTACAAACCTTAGAGGTATCTATGATATGTGCAGCGTTTGCAGTGTTTGCAATAAGCACCGGCAGCCGGCAGAATGTTTTGCTTTAATAGGGAAGAAATTATAAGAAATTATCCATTTATTTTGTCAGCAAACACAATTTCTGGTTTCACGATCAGGCTCGTTTACGAGCTTAACTTCTTTTCCAGGAGATTAACTTGCATGGAATATTTAGTAATTTGCAAACGTCTATTGAAACTATAAAGGTCTCAAACATTCTGACCCAACGTCTTATTGGAGATTGCTGAACAAGTATTCATCTGATAAAAACATATTGTCAATAAAATTACTAGTGCAGTATTTTATAAGCACGTACGTTAACTGAGCGCAAATATCTCGGATGACAATAATGGTTTTCAAAATATAGATTTACAGAACATATGTTCTAACAATGCAGAATTAAATTCAGCTGTCATTATAGCTGAAATTAGTAAAGCTATAAGCAAATTGCAAATAACAAATCATTCTCAATGTTTGATGACATTAAATGAATACTTGAAGAACTCTGTGGATGTGTATTGCTGCCTAATTTTCCAAACTTTTTAATATTATTTTGGATTCTGATACTTTTCCAGATGTTTGGAGCTACCGCGTTATTTTTCCTCTTTATAAAAATAAATGCGATGCCAATGAACCAGATAATTATAGAAATATAATTATCCTAAGTTTTTTTGGTAAAGCTGTACTGAATATGCTTTATACTTATATTTCTGTCAAGCATATTTTATGTGAAGAACAAGCTGGTTTTAGGAAAGAGTATGGTACAGTTGATTTTACATCTTTTATGCTCGGAAAATGCTTATCGATTTCTATAATTCTAAACGTAAGAAACAATATTGTACTTTCATAGATTACGGTAAGGCGTTTGACTCTATTAATATATTAGCTTTATGACAGAAATTGCTTAACACAACAGAAATGGTAAATGTATTAAATTTATTTACAACATGTATGATAAAGCGCAATCTGGTGTTAACACAGGTATAAAAAAATAAGATGTCTTTGCAAGTCAGTTTGGCGTAAAGCAGGGTGAACATTTACCGTTAATTTTATTTTCTCTCTTGCTTAATGATATTGTACATTTCATGTCCCAACATTAAAACGGGCTAGGACTATTTGTGATGTATTAAATGAAAACGAGTTTGAAGTTTATCTCAAGCTTTTGCTGTTTCTTTATGCGGATGATACTTTTGTTTTGGCTGAAATTGCCATAATCATTAAATTCTATGTCTATTTATTGTAATACTTGAGGTTTAAAAGTGAATTTAGAAAAAAATAATTGTTATATTGTGTAAAAGCAGGAGTGATTTGAGAGGTCCCCAGAACATTTATTTTGATGGTAATTGTTGATAGCTTCTCTTATCTTGGTGTACAATTTACAGTTAATGGTTATTTTGGTCAGACTAAGGAAGATTAATAGACCAAGCGAGGAAAGATATGTATGTTTTAATTAATAAAGCCAGACAATTGTTACTATTTGATTTCCAACTTAATTTGTTTGATTCTATGGTTGTACCCATACTTTCGTATGATTCAAAGAGTTGGTGTATTGAAGATATAACAAGAGCTGTCGGAGAACAGCGCAGCTCGGCTATTCCATTTTCAGAGAATATTAAATTATATAGCCAGTACATATCATCAGAAAACAAGAATAAAACAATAGGGTGGGTGGGGTTGGGAGGCGGGGCGGTTATAGAATCTTGGGCCGATATAAAATTATTGTTAGAATCTATTCAAATTATAATAAAATTTGGGACAGGGTGTGAAATTTTCATTTTTTTTTTATCAGTTTTAATCCAAAATTGCTGTCATTTTAAATAAATTGGTGGTCAAAAGGCAAGTCGGGGAGGGAGGGGATGAAAATCTAGCAATATTTTTTATTGTGTTTTTTTTTTTCATCTGTGTATCTAAATATCATAGTTTAAGGCTATAATAACACAGACAGATTTACTTTTTGTTTTTAAATGGGCACACTCCCCACCACCAACCCCCCAACCTAATCCAATTATTTAGATGAGGATTGATAAGAACCACCTCCCAACACCAACTAAACCCCTAAACAAAACTAAAAACAAAGAAATATTTACATTTTCACATTTTAATGCCTCCAATTTCCCTCCCCCTGTCCTCCATGTGAGGGGAGCCCATACTAAACCAATGGGGTGGGGGAGCAGGTGTGGGCGTATCATTGATATAGGTGTAGATTTGATAAAACAAAACAACACAGACATATGTAAAACAAGAAATCCGCGAATTCACATGTCTCGCCTTATGGGGACGGGACTTAAAAATAAAAGACAAAATTATACTTAAATGAAAGACTGCAAGCATTATAATAACTAAAAACAACGGAGTTTACAGATTGATGAGATGACATTTAAATGTATTTGTTTAAAAACAAAATGCCATTCTATTAAAAAAATAATTAATAAAAAATAAATAAAATCATCAGTTCCAACAAGTAGGTCAAGGTCATAGATGAAATCCATGCGTCGAAAAAGGATGCACTACCCAAGACACAACTATGTCAAAATAGAATGTTTTGTCTTCCTAAGATAAAGCTATAAACTAGGTTTAAGGCATAATTACAGTTCATGAGAAAGTGATGTTCAATGTATCAAATAAAGTTATCTGCCCTTTGCTTGGATTGTGAAGGTCACATTCACATTTATTTTTAGACACGTTGTGATGTACTATCCAAGAAACAACAATAAGCGAACTTTGAAAGGTCTAATGCATAAAGTTTGTGAGAAAGTGACCTAATCGCAAATGTTGAAGGTAAAAATTATTAAGTTATCCGCGCCTTGCTTGGAGGGTCAAGGTCACATCCACATTGCTTTGTCACGTTGCAATGTACCACTCAAGATACAATTATAAGCAACGTTTGAAAGGTCTTAGTGCATACAGTTTGTGAAAAAGTGACCTAAACGCAAGAGTTGAAAGAAACAATTATAAAGATATCTGCCCTTTGCTTGGAGGGTCAAGGTCACATCCACATTTGCTTTGTCACGTTGCGATGTACCACCCAAGATACAACTATTAGCAAAGTTTGAAAGGCCTAGTGCATAAGTTTGTGAGAAAATGAACTAAAGGCAAAACTTGAATGTTGATGCCTTCGCCATCGCCTTTGCCGACAAAAAAAGAAACACCTATTTCTCTTTTTTCTGACCCTAAACAAGTTTCGTTTCTTTTTAAATCGATGTCAATCCAAAAAAAAAAAAAAAAATATTTTAGTCCAACCAATATGTTGATCTTGCACAATTACTGCCATCACATGGCACCTCTAACCAAATGTGTCCTAATGCAAACATAAACTTAGTGCCCTTTCCCGTTCTCAAAAATAAAATGTTGAAACCTGGACGTCTGCTTGTATACGCTTTATGGTGGTGTATGTAGAAAATTCCCATTTGAAACCCCCAAACTCTTGAAATACTGTGAGATCATCCGCGATCTCTCAGCCCGTCAAACTGACATGTCCGTCTGTTACGCGTTAGCCAACCCATCCCATGGAATAGTTTACACACGGACTACTGGGTCATGGCTGCCAACCCAGCTCCTGATCCTACTTTTCGTCCCTACCAACAATCACTTCGTCCACAATACAGTCAAGGCCAGCCTCGTCTGCCCCGACAAAATAAACACAAACAGAAAACACATGCTGGCCTTTCAATCGGAAGGGACAATGCTCAAACCATTCATGCCAGTTCCAAAACACATGTGGTTTCTGCCAAGGAAACCACTCCGCCGTTACTTGTACACAAGGTCAAATCAAAACAACAACCAGGCCACCTCCTCAAACACCAGTTAGCCCTCAAAACAAACAAAATCCAAAATGAACAGACTAACATACTTCCAAACGAACATCAGTGGTCACCAACTTTTTTACAGTAAATAGTACTTGAACTACACCTGTTTGTCTTGAAAAAAAAAGTTCTTTTAGATGGTTATCCCGAGGCTCAATATCTATTAGAGGGTAATAATATGGTCCCCGGCTGGGTTTTACAGGGTTTAAAACCATACCAGGACTTCCCATATATAATAATGGAGAAAACTACGAATGAATTAGAACAGGGCAGGAATAAAGGACGTTTCAGAGCTCCCCTATCATTAACCTACAAATCAGTCCTATTGGTAGTGTGCCTAACATGAAGACGGGCCAATACAGGTTAATACATCATTTAAGTCACCCGGAAGAATCCTCATTGAACGATTACATTGATCCTTTAAATTCTCCTTGGTACAGTATGCATCTTTCGATGATGCAGTGGACAAACTTGTTCAAATTGGAAAAGGTTGTTTAATGGTCAAAACAGACATTAAGTCCGTTTTCTGAGTAATCCCTATTCATCCCGACGACCAGGTTTTCAGTTCAATGGGGCAATTTATTATGATGTCTGTTTCCCCATGGGTGCATCAAGTTCATGTTCCATTTTTTAAGCATTCAGTTTATCCTAGATGATTTCTTATTTTAGGGCTATCCGATTCAAATCAATGTAATAAAAACCTACACTATTTTATCAAAATGTGTGTAGAATCTTGGGTACCGATAAAGCATGAAAACAAGAGGTCAATGACCTTGAAGCTCTACTGATAGATTTTGATAGCCAGATCAGCTATCGGAACCTGCGAAGTTTTATGGAAATAAGACCAACATTTTCAGAGAAGTGTCGCCACAAGTTTTTCCTATATCACTCTATGTAAACAAAGATGGACGCTGGCAGCATGTTTGACATATGATCAATATGAATTTTGTTAAGGACCAACTTACATGTCATGCCAGTCATTTTAGCAAAGGTTCCAAATCAATGCCACTTACGGCTTTTGAAAAGTAGTTGCCACAAACGTGTATTTAAGCTGTGGCAGCCATCTTAAATTTCCGCCCAACCTGATTTTTACTTGGGACTTACTGGACATCAAGACCAACATTTCTGTAAAGTTTTATGAAAGTCATTTTGGTAAAGTTATCAAACCGATACTACTTATGGTTTTAGAGAAATAGTCGCCACAAAAGTGTATTATAATCTATTTTAGCCATGGCGGCCATCTGAAATTTTAGGCCAACTTGATTTTTACTTAGAACCAACTAGACATCAAGAGCAACATTCCTATTTTCCTAAATATTATGATGTATTATGCAACACTATAATCTCATTCCATTTTATTCTAGTCTAAAGAATATATCTTTTTCCAGCTTATAAAATGTCATAATGCTAACACAAATTTTAATTATAAAGCTTTTCTCGGAATTACCCTTTTGTAACATAAATAGAATGACCGTATTCATAAATATAGCAGGTGTGTGCCAAGGTCACATGTCATGTTATGCAATTTCTGCTGAGAATTAGGTTATTATCTCACCAGTACAAGTATATTTGCTCTTGTCTCAGTGATTATATTTGGAAAATAAAATCTTAAAATCCTACAATTTGTTTTCAGTCTTTTTCTGAGAGCCAAAAATACAAAGAGCCTTAATCCTTACCCCTCTATTAATGTATAATGGACTGTCGTTTCTTTGAATTTGGACCAGTCCATTTATGGTACAAAGGGATGTTTCGGTCAAATGACTGATGAGCACCCAAACAGTGTAAACCCTGATCAGCCTGCAAGATGTCATGCCAGTCATTTTGGTAAAGGGTCCAATTTAATATCACTTACGGTTTTTAAGAAGTAGTCGTCACAAAGTCGCATTTTTTAAATCTATTTGTAGCAGTGGCGGCCATCTTGAATTTCCAACCGAACTGAATTTTTGCTAGGATCAAGAGCAACATTCCTATCAAGTTTCATGAAATTCCATCAAGTAATCGCAGGAGTAGTCGCCAAAAGTATTTCTTATATAACTCCATGTAAAAAAGACGGCCACAGAGGGCCATGTTTAACATCCAATCAAAATGAGCTTTGGTTAGTAACAACTGCATGTCATGGCCTTAGCCTCGTCCGTCGGATGGGGACATAAAACCGGGCTGTCCCGTGTATAGGTCTATCCTCTGAGCACGTTAAAGAACCATAGGAATCTATTCAACAATAAGAGTAATGCACGGTTCCCGGATTCCTATGTATCCTTCCCCTCTCTCTGTGGTGGCTCTAAATAACCTATACTGAGTTGATGAGCCGTTAAACAACATTCACTTATATTTCACTATAAATTTAAAACGTGAAAAATGAACACGTAAGCATATTTTTCATGAAAACGACGTCAACCTTGTCATCGCACCGTTTGCGCTCTCTCCTTGAGCTTACGCGACGTTGTCCATCAGAACCTTACGATGTTCCGTTAGGGCCATCGTGCCATCATTTTTCGACCTTTACAAGTCAATGCGCGATGGTACGATGGTGATAGTACAATGACACGATGGTACGATGGCGATATGGTTGCGATTACGCGATGGGACGATGGATAGCACATCCATCGTCCCATCGCGTAATCGCCACCATATCGCCATCGTACCATCGCGATCGTACCATTGCGTTTCGAAGTCGATGCGCGATGTTGCGATGACATTATGTTACGATGGCGACGGTACGATGGCGATATCTATCGTACCATCGCTCCATCGTCTTCCCTTTAGACATGCACACATCAAAACAAAAATGGAGGATAACTTGGACCGCCATCGTACCATCGCCATAGTTCCATCGTACCATCGCGTATCGACTTGTAAAGGTCGATACGCGACGGCACGATGGCCCAAATGGAACACCGTAGATATGTAATAAAATACAAATGTATTAATAAACGATACTATGGGGTTACCCCCTTCCTGGCTTTGCGTTATGACATTTCCATTTACAAGCGAATGCCAGGTCTATCGTATTTTGAGAAATATGAATCTCTACATACGTATGAACCAATCTCTAGAGGATATCATTCGCGCTATTCAAGTTCGGATCATAACTCTTGATATCACCAAATGAGAGAGATATTATTGATACATTATCATATAATATAGCCCCAGCAGATTTAAGCATTCCGATATAGAGTATGTGAATTCAAGATGGGCCTGGAGACATAGGAGAAGGATTTACACTCTCGGGGTTCTAATTATACCATTCATAGAGATGGATGGGACAAACTAAACCATTTTGGTGTATCTGTTCATTGTGCAGCTGATGAGTTTTCTCGACGAATCCTTTGGTTGACGTCACGTAATTCCAATAAAAAGCCGCAATTTATTGATTACTTTAACAGTTTATTTTAGTTGATTGGACTAGGGTTTTTTCAAGCCCTAGTCATTAGAAAAGCCCTTAGTCCTTAGCAGGCGACAACATTCGAGCACGCTGGAAGCCGCAACAGATCGTCACTGACGAAATGTATCACTACGCTAACATACAGAGCGCCAGCTGTCATTTTGATTGGATGTTCATTCGCATAAAAGAGGTAAACACATCCCACTCACTGTATGCATATGCATAGGGTCCCTGGCCTTGTGTAGAGAAGAAATAGTTCTCCGGATCAGACAAATACCATCTAAAATGTAAATAAGCTGTGGGAAATGGAAAGAAAATTGAAGAATGTGACGTTTGGGCCTATACATTTTTTTACTAAGACAAGAAACAAGATGATATATTTTATCTCGAAATATTATAAACCCCGTTTGGACATCGTACATCCAGCTTTGCAAACCTGGGATAAAGTAACTCATTTGCATATTAATGTCGAAAGGACCAATGCTTCCGAACAAAAGAAGTTATTTTTCAGCAAAAAAGAATAAAGGTAAACATTTGCGATATCAGCGAGAAAATGGAACATCCGTCACCTGATGGAGACAACCTTAAAGAAAGTCTTCTTCAAGATATTATAATTGCAGAATTTACAAATTGTATAACTACGCTGTAGAAGCGGCATTTCAGACGCAATAGATTGAACTGATCACGCGTTGATTTCATGACCCGCGATCACTATTAATCGAGTGGAGAAGATTTTGTTTCGAATCCGACTTTGTACAGATATGAATAGTGTTGCTCCGAATTAATAAATGATGGAATACATACCACAATATAATTAAATTAGATGTATTTTTCCTAAAAGGATAACTCATACGGCCCATATTTCTATCCGGTACAAGCTTCGGAATTTAATGATTACAATATGATCCCTTCGACCTCAAGAAGACGCTTTCCGCCAGTTTTGTCAACACAGAACCAAATTCGACACAGAACACAGAACTGTTCAATTTCCAAAGCCCCTAGTCCATCAGTGCTTTCAGCACTTTGATTATACTACGTCCGAAAAATAAACGGAATAGCTTCACGAATCTATGCTGATAGAGAAACTGAACATTTAATAAAACTGAGATGTCCAGTTTGCGTTGCGTTCAAGAACAAAAACGATGGATTTCAAGTGTTGTATATGTCATACAGGAACGTAATAATTGAGCAATTTTGGAGGACTTTAAGGGAAATGTGTGGATATGAGAGATTTAATCATTTGGAAGATATGTCTGACCTTGAAACTCATGATACATCGGACAATCTAATCCTCGAATGCGTTTTATTTTGCTTGCTAGATTTGATAAACATCGATATGGCCCGGGTTTATCGTCTCTGGAACGAACACCGTGTGAGGGGTAGTACTTGGATTTGCGGAGTGTTCATCTTGCAATACTGGTGTACTTTACTGAACCTTCAACTTTACTTGAATCCGGAGATACTGACTACAAGCTTTGATTTGATCACAAAACCCCATAAAAACAAAGAATTTCAACCATTTATATTTAAACCATGATGTAACTAAATCACATTGTTAATAGAAAACAAATCTGATAAGACACATCCCATTATATTATATTAAGTGTCTTGGAAACTTACATTGCGAAATTGTTTAGGATCAGTTGCCTACGTCATTTCTTTGGTTAAAGCTACATAGTCTCTATATTAATCGATTTCTTTTTTGTAGGCGTGTCTTCATTTGTAATTTCATGTTCACCAGCTCATGTCGAAATCGGATATTTATAAGCAAATATAACGCAGGACAGCATTTACTGTATAGACATCGACCAGTGAACATCGTACCTTTACACAGGTAACATTATGATTTACAGGGAGAAAAAGTTTGCCTCTTTCGGGACTCGAACACACGACGTTTGATTTCAAGGTTTAATTACACTAAATCAGCCGGATGTGCTCGCCTGGTGCATCGAAAGTAGTTCTGTATTAAAGAGTGCTAATCTATTTTTTTTAAAGAACTTTTTTTAGTGCAATTTCCTATTATATTTTGGCTGGAACTATACTATGGACATGTTGCTGATATTTAAAAAGGAAGCTCATCATGTTTTTGACAGTTTTTGATATAAATTTCAGAAGTGAAAGTAGTCAGGGTACGAAATTGCATGGGGTAAAAATAGCTTTGACCTTTGACACGGTGTTAGTAAACAACTGAAGAAATGTTTCTTAGAAGGTATTAAACCCCCTATTTCCTTGTTAATGTTTAATAGCAGACATCATAAAGTAAGTTTCCCAGAATTCTAATCAGGTTTGAGTTTTTAACATGTTGTCAACATTCTACATTTACTATGGAAGCGGTATGGAGACTCATTTACGCTAGTATAACCTTCAAGTCAGGTGCTCTATCCACGGAGCCAGAACGCATCTTGAGAAAATTGTATACTAACTACCATTTATTTTGAGGCAAAATAAGGTATTTGAAAGCAACCCAACATGAATCAATAAATATATAGTCCATCTTGTCGCACGTGTAAATTAACATCAATAATATACGGCTTCCGAATTTAGTTCATAAAAAAAAAAGTTTTCGGAAGCGGAATTTGAAACAGAGACTTTGCAGTTTTATTTGTAACATGTCGATTTTACCACTACAGCAAGGACTCTTGGCGGTATTTTGTAGCATTTCTAACACTAAATAGTCATTACGTAATAACTACAGCATACACGCGCGCACAAACTTTTATTTTCTCTAAAAAAATACACCGCGCAATGGTTATTTACATTAGCGAGATAATGGAGTATATACTGATCTTGAAGGCAGTTCAAATATGTTAAGTAATTTTGCCTCATAATAAATGCTACTAAATATACTACGTTTTCAAGAAGTCGCCTTAGCTCAGTGGTTAGAACGTTGGAATGTGAAATAGAATGTCGTATATTTGAGTCACGAAATTAATTTTTTCCATGTAAAACATATGGCTACAGGTCTACAGGTGCGACGTGAACTGCTCGGTGTCTGTATAGTAAATGATGTCCTGTGTTAAATTTGATCGCTTAAATACCCGACTTCGCCATGAGCTGGTGTACATGAAGTTACAAATAAAGACAGCCTACAAAGAAATAAGCAATTTAAATGCAGTGTCTGTAGCTTTAACACCTTGTCGTCTATGTGGATAATTACGGCTACTTTGTACGGAATACTGTTGTGGCCATTGTAATATTGCATTGTCGACTTTACCAGGCAATACTACGATAGCACGGTAGTACGATGATGATACTTTGACGACACGATGATGATAGCACGATAACACTATAGTTATAACACGATGCTACGATAGTACGATGTATAGGGAACTACTGTGTTTTGACTAAGGTCACTATATAAATTTGGTATTTCAGAAATGGACATTCCAGTGCATCCCTGTAGTTTGTTTCGTGCGACTTCTTGAAGGTTAAAATCGAGTATAGTCTACATATGAAATGCCCATAATCAGTCCAGGGTACCTTTAAATACACACCATGCATAACAATCCCATAAAGACAATATTTTCAATATTTTATAAGCATTACTTTCGAATGGACCACGCGGAATTACAACGGTCGAAGTCACCAAACGCACGAATGAGTAAGAATTTATACATGTTTGACCATGAATCGATAGTGCTTGGTCACAACAGTTTGAAAATAAAGGTGTAATTACACCATTGGAAATGTGCTTCAGTGGTGTATAGTCAACCAGTGCCTAGAAAAAAACGCTACCTTGCCATGTTTTTTTTATACAAAAATATTGCTTGTTGTAATTTTTAAGTTTTATTCATCCGAATGATGTATTGGGACATAGCTCATTGTTTGTTTGAGTTGTTTCATCATATCTGAGGTATATAGGAAAACGAAAGCAGAAGTGGGGTATATCACTCCGCCATGTGTCATTCAAGGCAATGGCTTTTTCTTACATGATACATAACCCCACTTTTTTATTGCTTTTTCCTATCGCAGAACGCTATATATATTTTGATTGATATGTGTTTTAAAATTGTCTACGGAGAAAAATACACCCTATATAAAACAAAGAAGGAAAATCAATGGTGAATGTGCCAACCTAAATTAGGCTGTTAATCTGGAAAGCGAGACTACGACAGCACGATGTCGATAATACGATGTTCCTTCGTAGTATCATTATCTTGCCTCGCAGTATCGTGCTCTCGCATTATTGCTATCGTGCTACAAACATCCATCGTACCATCGCGTCAAGAAATCTGGGAAAAGTTTAATTGAGTTTAAACTTAGAATCTATTTATTTTGCATTTTGCATTTATTACTGAGCTAGTTATTACAACTTCTTTTAACCACACTCGATGACTGCTTCCTGGGTGATTTATCCAGTACTCGCGCCTTATTTTAAGTATTGTGGCGGTTGCGATCAAATTCCGCTGGCTGCGAGATTCAAACTAGCAACCTCCTGATCTGAATCCGACCCTCTAGCACTGGACAACTACGCCTCCCTTAGAGAATGAATTTGATTAAATTATTTTACTTCCAATTGATGTCACTGTCAGCTTTTGCAAACAGCATAGATCCAGACCAGCCTCTGGGATTAGTGGTCAATAGACAATGCATAGTTAAGACTTCTCCTTTGGTAAGTCCAAGGTATATATAGGCTTTATGGCAAGTATTAATCCTGCTAGTTAGGGGGATTCTTACTATCCCTGCTAGGGTTTAAATCATGAAGGAAATGTTTTAGGATGTAGTAGTACTAGGACGTTGGGCTATTAGGCAACTGTCAATGTTTTTCAAAACCATGTCATGCGGCCTGAATCGTATTTAACTAGGGTATTGTGAGAATTTTGCATGGCTAGGATGTACCGATTAATGTTTTCCCCTCAGATGGAGGTGCGTATGTGTGTGTGTGTGGTAGTGGGTGTGGGGGATGGTGGAACGCGGGAAACAAAATAATATTCTTCAGGTTGGACAATTGTCAAATTTTCAATGGCTGAGACCTAAAACAAATCTGGGTATAGATACGGGGAAACTATTTCCTATCCTCGGTGTGAGCAATTTCTGTTTAATTCCTGCATATCATTCCCATCCTGCAGAATGTCCTCACTGATCGGGAGATAATTATAAATAGTTCTTTCTATAGAGATAATCGATATGAGGACAAACTCATATGAGGACGTCCTTACTCGTCATGAGAGAAAATACGTTTAAAAAAAGTCCAAAATGAGAGAGAAAAAATTGTGTGGACGTCCTCATAGCGGGACTCTCGAACATGTCCTCATTGCATGAAAATATGTTTTAAATCTCTCTCTCTCTCTCTCTCTCTCTCTCTCTCTCTCTCTCTCTCAAATAGTCAACTGTTTCAGTAAAGAACTAGTCTTTTTTTCTGGAAATTTGGCAAGCGGTTCTTGAGAAGAAGATTGTATAAAATGTTTACAATATATGGTAATGGCGGCCATCTTGGATGTTGCATTGACCTAATTTGTATAACTTTGAAAGGCGCTGACCTCAGTATCATCCTGGTAAAATTTGGTCAAAATTGGCCAAGCAGTTTCTGAGGAGATGTCGTTTGAACAAAAGTTAATGCCTTACAGCTGGACGCCGGACGAAGAGTGATCCCTAGTGATGTTCCGATGATCGATTATAATCGAAAATCGGTTGGTTCTTGCTCAGATCGGCGACAATCGATTATGCTTTCTAATAATTGATTATTGTTTAAATAATAATTGAGTTGAATTGAATGTTGCTTAACGGCTCATCAACATATAGGTTATTTAGAGCCGCCCCAGAGAGAGGGGAAGGATACATAGGAATCCGGGAACCTGTGCTACTCTTATTATCGAATAGATTCCTATGGTTCTTTAACGTGCTCGGAGGATAGACCGATACACGGGACCGCCCGGGTTTACGTCCCCATCCGACGGACGAGGCTAAGGGAAAGTGTCTTGCCCAAGAACACACCAACGGAACTCAATGGCACCATGGAGGATTGAACCCGGGGCCTCCGGTTACAAATCCACCGCGCTACCGACTGCGCCACGCCAGCCCTCTATATTAAACAAGAACAATGAAAGATATGCATCCAATTCTTGCAGTGTTGTTTTTTTTTGCTTTTTTTTTTAATTTTCTTTCTATTATTTTAATTGTCCATCACTTTCACAGGTGCGCACCGGTTACTCATTAGTTTAGCCCTGAACAAGCATAAGCTAACATTAAGCTTCGCCTCTAATGTCTGTATTATGGATATGCGCAACAATAGGCCCGAACACATGGTAAACATGAACGCCGATACAAACAATAACACCGTTGACATGTTTTGTTGACGTCTTTCCTACCCTTGTAAAGCGCGTCATGATCAGTATGTACAGTACGGGAATGATTCGGGAATACTTAGGTTTCCATAAGAAATATAATGATGGGCCACCCGTAAAAGATAATTTCAACACTGAGTACGCTGTCTGTCGCATTTGCACAAAAACTATGCCACATTAACAAAAGTATGAATCATCACACGATCATGTACTCAGAGTTTATGCAATACATAAAGCCATTGAAATGTATACACTAATAACACTGTTATCTTTGATTTTCTCATTTGTTCAGATAGTTTGATTGGAGTACAAGAGTTGCGTTTTCTATACAAAACATTTTTGAACTGAATCAAATTATATGTTCTTTAATGGCTCATCAACATATTATAGGTTATTTACAGCCACCACAGAGAGAGAGAGAGGAAGGATACATAGTAATCCGGAACCTGCCATACTCTTACTTTCAACTTGATTCCTAAGGTTGTTTAATGTTCTTTGAGGATAGACTCCAATACATGGGACCGCATGTTTAAGAACATAATTATTTTGTGTTTGTTTATAAGCTCAAAGTAACAGTGTCCCTTTAAATAGAAGAATTATTTAAGCAAACTTGGCTGTTTTGTAATGTTTGTCAACATTAAACATTTTAAGTGCTAAACCTTTAAATATAAAATTGTCTTTATTTTCATTGTCACTGAATCATTATTGTTTTTTAAAAATTCTGCAATTAAGTGAGGAAGTGTCGATTCTTACGGATGGCGGGAGGTGTACAGTACTGGTTCTACCCAGGAAAAGTGGGTGGTCTGCCTCCACCACAAAAAAATCTAACGTCATATATAACCTTACATGTGTTGAATATGACGTAAAACACCATACAAACAAACAAACACATTTTCTGCAATTAATTGTTTGCTTTAAACATATTTATTTCCAGAATCTTTACCCATTTTGGATATCGAGGGGTCAGTGCAAAGCTATTGTAACTATATATGAATAAAGAAGGAGATATAATAGTTTTGCACTGAACACTCGATATATAGCAATGAAAAAGTCCAAGTGTTTACATTTTAATCTGCACAGCTTATCAGTGGCTGTCAAGTGAAAAGTGTATATGGTTCTGTATAATTGCTTCAATTACCAGCTTGTCAGCTTTCATTGTTTTTTAATCATATATCAGAAAATGTCAGTGCATATTATAATTAATGTAATGATCACTGCAACTATGGGTGTTCAGTGGATGGAAGTTATTAAAATAACAAGAATTATGTCCAGTGAGTTTAGATATGAAATCTGTAACACTGTACTTCACAGTTAAATGTAATAATAATTTGGAGATGGTATACGTATTGTGAAATTTGGAGACAGTACATGTATTTAAGGGACCACCGACCTTGACACTGGGTCAGTTTGATGCTGAACCCATGGACTCCAACCCATGGTCAGTTGGAGAGCTGAAAGTTATTGACATTAAGAAGGACAATGACAAGGTGGTTATATATTAAATTTGAACACGCTGCTCCAAAGAACAAAACAGTTATAATAATTTAACGCACTTTAACACATTTTTTTTGGTGACGGTACATGCATTTAAGTCACTTTGACTCCGACCCATGGTCAGTTGGAGAGCTGGAAGTTATTGGTATTAAAAAGGACAATGACAAGGAGATTATATATGAAATGTGAAAACTATGCTCCAAAGAACAAAACGTATTCAACGCACTTTAGCACGTTTTGTTTGGAGAGGCATGTATTTAAGAGGCAACTGGCCTTGACACAGGGTCAGTTGGAGGCTGATAGTTACTGTAATAAAAATACCAATAACCTGTGAAGTTATATATAAAATTCGAACACTCTACTACATAGGACTACAAAGTTATAAGAACTTTAAAGCAAAATTTAACAACAATCTTAACCAAAATCTTAACCAAAATCTTGACCAAAATCTTAAGCTAACATATTGCATTATAACTTTCTTGTCCTTGGGAGTAGAATGTTCACATTTTAAATATAATCTCCTGCTCATTATCCTTCTTAATGTCAATAACTTCCAGCCCTCCAACTGACCCTGGGTCGGATTCAAGGTCACTTAAATACATCTAACGTCAATATTTGTGTTATAATTTGGTGACGGTACATCTAGTAATGTGACCTTGACTCCGACCCGGAGTACTGGAACTGTATTAGAACAGTTCTAGAACTATCAGTTCCAGTAAGTATAGTTCTAGAACTGTTCTTGAACATTCTACTCCCAAGGACAAAAAAGTTATAATACAATATGTTGACGCCGTCGAGCCCGTCAACATTGTCTCGCATATGTCTCGCATATTTTCAAAAGGCGAGACAAAAATTACTCAACTTAAAACTATGCAAAATACATCATATTAGAAAAGTGGTTGGAGTAATATTGGACCCGAAGTTTTTGTGGTGAAAGAATTGTGTTCATTTGACTTTATTCAGCTCTTGAACTTCGTCTGCAATGTATTGAAGTGTTTGCTGTTTAGTGTGTTTGTTTTAAAATAAAGAGAGCACAGTTTCTGTCTTTTAGACAGTATTTATTTATAAACAAAGTAATGAACATATTCACAAAATGTATAGTTCAATAATTTAAAACCAGAAACTCCATACGATACAAATGAGCCTAGTTAATGTTTTAAACATATGAAATAACATTTTTAGAATTGAATTGATGTTAGCTAAATCGAGTTGCGCCTATTGTTAACCAATTCAACCAAATAAGAGATAAAGTTGATAATCTTAAATATGGGATTATAACAATATTTGCGGAGGCTAAGGGCCCACTCGTGTTGAATAGAATACTCTCATTTGGTAACGGCGGAGCAGAAACAAATGTGGGCCATGTAATGACACGCCGTGGTCGTATTATGGGAATAGGTTTAGCAAGTGACCGATTAGTTGGTGACGTATCTGTAGTAGTTTCTGTTAATAGTGTTGAAGAACCAAATTATGGCATAACGCTTCACATCATCCCACGCAATCATGATAACTTTGATAGACCTTTAGGTATTGGTGCTGGTTTTATTAACTGTGTATGCAAGACTGCCAACGCTACCGCTATAAATACTGTGGTGTCATTATTAATTGAATTAATTTAATTTTTTATTATTAAAAAAAATGAAGCATCCAACAGCACCAAGTATATATCCTCAGTTGCCAGTGGAAGACGGACAAAATTATAGATTACAAAAAATTTCAGAGATTGAACAGAAGTTAATTACAGAGCATGACACACGCAAATCTCTTTATAAAAAATATAAACGTGGTATTAATATTGCAGATGGAATTGACACTACCTTGATATCTGCAGGTGTTATTATGGTTGGGATTGGATTTATAGTTCCAGTTTTGTTACCTTTGGAAATAGCAGCAAGGTATGTGGGACTACATGTGTTTGTATTAATTTTATCAGACGCAAGCTTAATTCAAAAGCTCAAAAACATTATGAAATAAAAACTTTGGCAGAGTCTAAGTTGAATAGCATAACAAATTTGATATCAAAAGCATTGAGTGATGCACAGATATCTGAGCAAGAGTTTAAGTTGATTTTGGATGAGTTAGATAAATATTATAGTTTGAAACAGGACACCAAAAAGAAAGCTGAAATAAGTGAAGTTAAAAAAAAAGAACTATTGGAGCAGGGACGAAAGGAAGCAATGGCAACCTTACAAAAAAGTCTAAAAAGTATGTGATGTATTGTTTTAGTAATGTGTTTGAGTATGATTCACCACTTTTGTATTCAAGGCCAGAAAATTGTTGATTTGACTAAAATTCTGGCGCAAAATCAGACTTTTTGCTGATTTAGTGTTTATTCGTTGATTTGGGTGTAAATTTAGTAACTATTAAAAAATCTCAGAATATAACTCTAATCCAGCTTATTTCAGCACCTTGTGGTAGGTGTTTTTTGGATCAGAAACCCCAGAATCATAATATATATGCATATGTTACCATTATGTTAGTGATGCATATGTACCTTTATGTTAGTGATGCATATATTACCATTATGTTAGAGATGCATATGTTACCTTTATGTTAGTTTATGTTAGTGATGCATATTACCTTTATGTTAGTGATGCATATGTTACCATTATGTTAGAGATGCATATGTTACCTTTATGTTAGTGATGCATATGTTACCTTTATGTTAGTGATGCATATGTACCTTTATGTTAGTGATGCATATGTACCTTTATGTTAGTGATGCATATGTTTACCTTTATGTTAGAGGTGCATGTGTTACCATTATGTTAGAGATGATATGTTACTCTTATGTTAGAGATGCATATGTTTACCTTTATGTTAGAGATGCATATGTTTACCTTTATGTTAGTGATGCATATGTTTTCTTTTATGTTAGAGATGCATATGTTTACCTTTATGTTAGAGATGCATATGTTTACCTTTATGTTAGAGGTGCATGTGTTACCATTATGTTAGTGATGCATATGTTACCATTATGTTAGAGATGGTATGTTACTCTTATGTTAGAGATGCATATGTTTATCTTTATGTTAGAGATGCATATGTTGACCTTTATGTTAGTGATGCATATGTTTTCTTTTATGTTAGAGATGCATATGTTTACCTTTATGTTAGAGATGCATATGTTTACTTTTATGTTAGTGATGCATATGTTTACTTTTAAGCCATTACAATCGAAACTTATGTGAATATAGGAATAGGTATAAGGACTGCAAAAATCAGACGTGTTCTGGTCATAGGTTAAACTTTTTTCTGAGACTTGCAATGAGTCCATATTTCATATGTTTTAATTACAGTTATATATTATACGCCTCTTTAAAGACACCACGCACTGCGATATGTGCACGGTCAAATACAATGGCACACCTGTATTTAGTATATTGTTGGTAGTTAACATGTTCAAGGCCTGGAAAGTGCTTAAAAATCTGATAAGGTACTTGAAAGTCCTTTAATTCTGGATTTTTGATGTTCATCTCAAAAATGGCTATTGAGTGTGTGTTCCTTGAATATTTGTTGCTGTTTTCAGATGGCATAAACCATGCCGCTTGCGCGAATATTAGTCCTTGAATATTTGAAAAAAGGTCCTTGAAAAGTCCTTAAATTTGGCCTTCCAATAAGAGTGGGAACCCTGATGTTAATTTAACTTCTTAAAGGGTAAGCATACATATATATTTATATTTGTTGTTTTAGTCAGCTAACTGTTATTTATTTGAATGTCTCTATTAACGCCAATACATATAGGCAAACTATTTGGGGTTTTAAGATACAGACAGTTCATGTTTACCTTTTTTGTCATCAATGTATGTCTGCTCAGCTTTCTGTCTCTTTATTGATTCTACGGACTCTATTGCTTCGTGTTTCTTTTCTTCAACGTGTTTTGTAATCTCTTCTTTCTTTACTTCAATGTGTTGTTGCATAGTTGCCATGCCCTCTTGAGTTTTTTCCTCAATATGTGCCGTTATCTCTTGTTTTTTTATCACAATATGAGCTATTTGTTCTTCCATAACTTTTACCATGTTTTTTTTCTCATTCTCAATTCGTTGAACATTTTCTTGCATGACTTCTAATGCTTCTTTGTTCTGCACGTCAATGTGTTTAGCCTTTTCTTCAATGGCTGCTAATGCTTCTTTTTTCTTTACGTCAATGTGTTCAGATTTGTCTTCAATGTCTTCGAATACTTTACGTTTCTTTACCTCAATTTGTTCAGCTTTTTTTTCAATGGCTTCAAATGTTTCTGTTTTCTTTTTGCCAATGGCTTCTAATACTTTTGTTTTCCTTTCGTCAATGGCTTCTAATACTTCTGTTTTCCTTTCGTCAATGATCTCTAATACTTCAGTTTTCTTTTCGTCAATGGCCCTTAATGCTTCGTCTCGTATCTCTGTTTCATCTTCAACAGTCACTGTTAGGGAACCAGCCTTGATCTGAATAAAAGCAGTTTAAAATCTTAGTACATGTACAATGAAATTATAACAAAGGTCAAACAGATATGAATTATGCAATGTTTTTCAGAGCAAAATACAAAACAAAGTATGAAAATAAAGGGAAAAACATTGGCTGTAATGTTTAATTGTCCTAAATGAAATTAAACTTCCGAATTCAAGATGGCTACCATGGCTAAACACAAGATTGTATATAGAATCCCAGAAAGTAGGAGAACTTCAACAACAAAGCGATCAGATGACATGTTGCTAGTTCTGAATGAAGTATATGCATGTATAATATTTTGTTGATCTGATCAAAACTAAGCGCAATGACCCAATGCAATCTGTCTCTATTGTGGTCAAGTTTTGTCTGTCGTCCGTCCGTCCGTCCATACGTCCGTCTGTCCGTCCATCTGTCAACAATTGTAAAAGACATCTCCTCTGAAACAAAATGGTCAATTTTGACCAAACTTCATTTGGATGATCCTTAGGTTAATGGTTTTAAGATTTTTAAAATTATGTCAACGTGACATCCAAGATGGCCGCCATTACCATAAAATGTTGAAACCTTAAAAATTCATCTCATGAACCGCTGAACAGCTTTTGAAAGTTTTTCTTTATTAATGATCGCCAGTGCTTAGATTATCAATTTTGTTCAAATGAAGTCTCCGGGGTCAGAAATGGCTGTACCCCGGGGGTCCAAATTTTGTATATAGAGATTGTGCACATTTAACTTATACAGGGAAAAAATATTTTCTGCAAAACACATAGCATGGAGCTTTCATATATTGCATGTTACATCAGCTTATAGTCCTCTACCAAGTTTGTTCAAATGGTGACCCTGGGGTCAAATCTGGTCCCTCCCCTGGGGTCACAGTGTTACATAGAGTTATATAGAAGAACCTAAAAATATTGTCTTCTTCTCTAAAAAAAACCTACAAGAGCCATAGGCTTAATTTTTTGCTTTTACCTTAAGATTATGGTGTTCCAAGTTTGTTCAAATGGTGACCCTGAGGTAAAATTTGGCCCGGCCCCCAGATGTCACATGTTTTAAACAGACATATACTGAAATAATTTAAATGATTTTCTTCTCTGATACCACTGTTATACACTTACTCAGCATGAACAGACGGATACAGCCTTCCAACCAGCACCGGACCCGGGGTCCATCCACACCCATAAGAACATAGCCCCTGGGTCATAACTTGGAAATAGTTGACCATAATACACTTACTGTATGAACAGACTGATACAATCATCCAATCTACATTGGCCTTTATGTCTATCCTCACCTTGGGACATAACCCAACGGGACCTAACTTCAAGTTGGAAACTCTTGAGATCCCCACCAAAAAAGAATATATACACTTTCTAGGCATGATCAGACGGATACATTCATCCCAGCAGCATTGGCCCCGGGCTCCATCACCACCGCTGGGGAAATAGCCCCTGGGTCATAACTTGGAATCCATTGAAATCCCCACCCTATAACCACATATGATCTAATTGCGAAGCTATTGGAGATTTATGCAAAGCGTTTGTTCTCTGTACGCATGGCCTGCCCCCAGGTTATTAACCAATTACACGCTTGAGTGTCTATAACACAAAACGAATACCACTGGCTTATGAAAACAGCGGGGGCGGCCTCCATCATTGCTCGCGAGCATCACTAGTGTTATTTGCAACATATTTTATTCAGGCTCTGTGTTTTACAACCGCCAGTTCGGAGTGGAAAATTCTAAAACCGCCTCAAGCCCCAACCAACCATCCTACAAAAAATAATATATATATAAATGCACACTATACCACAGCGCTCGTATTGACTTTTTTCTACTTCTCAAGTTCCATGAATATGCGAAAAGCTAATTAAAAATACATCTACCAATAAGATTATATAAACACCATTAATGTTTTTAATATAAAAACAGTTATTTCCAATTAACGACAAATCGTGTAACAACTTAGATTACGTAATATTGCATAATAATATTTAGTACATCTAATTTAATAGTGCTATATTCTATATCAGTTTCATTATGTAATTAACGGAAAGTAATTTGTGTTACATAATATTACATTCTTTCATGCAATATTACATGTCTACTATTTGAACTATAAACACATTCACACTCTTGTGAATAAAACGTCACATTGTGGCATATATCTACACTATACTTACTGGTTGTTTGTTGCTTACTTCCCAGAATAAACAATGCGCATAAACACTCTTAATGGGCATTAACAGGCTGATAGAATCATCCAACCAGCATTGACCCTGATGTCTATCCCCAGCCCTGGAAACATAACCCTGGGTCATAATTTGGAAACTGTTGAGATCCCCACCCTATAACACCCTATAACGTTACACAGACCTACATAATATGAACAGAAGGATACAACCATCCAACCTACATTGTCATCAGGAACCATCCCCACCACTTGGGACCCTGGGTCATAACTAGGAAAGCGTTGAGAATTATAACTAGATACACTTACTGCGTGTTCTCATTCTGTTTGACAGTGTTTCATCTTTGGGAAGATTGTCAGGTGATCGATTCAGGGCCATTTTGGCCCTTCTACTTAGAGCATGGAAGCTATGTTTTTCATTTGATTTCCACAAAACTTGTACAGTCAGTAGATCGATACAGGCTCTCTTGGACCTCTTGTTTTGTAAATGCTGTAAAATATTCTGACCACTAAAACTATACCTGGTTTAACTTGGTGATCGCATTCTGGGCATTTACGTCACTGGCCAGGTGGCTTGTATCATTCAGAAGTTTGATCATTGTATCAATGTAATCCTTTAAATCCGGCACAGACAGCTCAAATGTTGAAGTGTGCATGATCTGGTTCCTAAGGTTTCTGACCTGTTACAGGAAGAAGAAATATTTTGTTACAAATTAAGAAAATTCAAAACTTATAGATGTTTGTGTTTGATTTGGTCTCAATTGGGAACTCAGTTATTTTTCTTTTTTTGTGGGGGTTGGGGTGGGGAAGGGATTTCTGGGGTGATAGGGTTCTTTTAGCTCTATTGGCTGCAGGCCAGCAGACATTATGTGATGGCGAGTTGTCCGTCTGTCCGTCGTCTATTGACTGTTGGTTTGTTTACGTGATATGGTTTCATTTATTATTTGCTCTTTACCAAACTTGCACATACTGTTAATATCAATGAAAGCTTGGACAAGTGCGACAAAACCTGCCAGATCAGACAGTAACACCAGACTTATGGCCCTTGATTTGCTTAACTATGCATTATGCTATATTGGGAAACTTGGGTTTATGGTTCAAATCTCACTGGGTACTAGTTTTATTTTTGTTTTTTTAGCTCTACTGGCCGATGTCCAGCAGAGCTTATGAAATGGCGAGTTGTCCGCTGTCCGTCGTCGTCCATCCATTAACTTTTGCATCGTTACCACGATAGCGCCTTTATTTTTCATCCGATCTTTTTCAACCTTTACCAGATTGTTGATATCAATGACAGCTTGGATAAGTTTGAAAACCAGCCAGTTCGGACCAGTAAGACGGGAGTTATGGCCCTTGATTTAGTTAAAACTGCTATATTTTGCCTCGTTAACACGATAGGGCCTTCATTTTTCATCCAATATTTCAACAAGTTTGAAAAACAGCCAGATGGGACCATTTACACCAGAGCAGTTATGGCCCTTGAATTTCTGAAATCTGCTATAAATTGGCATCGTTAACACAATAGGGCCTTCAAATTTCATCCGATCATTTTCAAACTTTACCAGATTGTTGATATTAATGACAGTTCAGGCACGTTCCAAAACCAGCCAGTTCGGGCCAGTTACACCGGAGTTATGGCCCTTGATTTAGTTAAAAATGCTATAATTTGCCTCGTTAATGCGATATGGCCTTCATTTTTCATGTGATATTTTTCAAACTTTACAAGAATTTGATATCAATAAAGGCTTGGTTAAGTTCGAAAACCAGTTAGATCGAACCAATAATAGCGAAGTTATGGCCCTTGATTTATTTAAAAATGCTATATTTTGCCTTATTAAGATGATAAGGCCTTCATTTTTCATCCGATCTTATCCAAACTTTACCAGATTGTTAATATCAATAAAAGCTCGGACAAGTTCAAAACCCAGCCAGATTAAACTAGTAACAACAGAGTTATGGCCCTTGATTTAGTTAAAAATGCTATATTTTGCCTCGCTAAGACAATAGGGCCTTCATTTTTCATCTGATCTTTACCAAACTTTACCAGATTGTTAATATCAATGACGGCTCGCACATGTTTGAAAACCAGCTAGATCAGACTAGTAACAGCAGAGTTATTTATGGCCCTTTATTTAGTTAAAAGTGCTATATTTTGCCTCGTTAAGACGATAAGACCTTCATTTTTCATCCGATCTTAACCAAACTTTACCAGATTGTTAATATCAATGAAAGCTCAGATAAGTTCCAATACCAGCCAGATCGGACCAGTACCAGCGGAGTTGTGGCCCTTGATTTAGTTAAAAAGGCTTTATTTTGCCTCGTTAAGATGGTATGGCTTTCATTTTTCATTTGATCTTTGCCAAAAACTTTACCGGGTTGCTAATATCAATGACAGCTTGCACAAGTTTGAATTTAGTTAAAAATGATGTATTTTGCCTCGTTAAGACAATAGGGTCTTCTTTTGCAGGGATGATCAGTATCAAATCTAGTTGTGCATATCGTCAATGTGTTCCGCTTGAATGATTTTGGCAGAGTGTGTGCCCTTTAAAGGTTTTAGTACACAAACTTTGTCTGGACTAGTTCTCCTGAACCTCGGCCAAATTTCTTACGAAACTTTGCAGGGATGATCAGTACCAATCCTAGTTGTGCATATCATTTGTTCTGGCTTTAAGATTGTTGGCAGAGTTTTGGCCCTTTATAGGTTTTAATACACAAACTTTGTCCGAACTATTTCTTCTGAACCTCTGGCCGGGTTTCAGCGAAACTTGGCAAGGTTGATCAGTATCAAGTCTAGTTGTGCATATCATTGCCGTGTGCCAGTTGAATGCTGTTTGGCGGAGTTAAGCCCTTTAAACGTTTTAATATACAAACTTTGTCGAGATTAAGCTCTTCTTAACTCGTGGCCGGATTTCAGCGAAACTTTGCAGGGTTGATCAGTATAAAGCCTAGTTGCTAATATCATCGCCGTGTTCCAGTTGAGTGATATTTGACAGAGTTATGGCCGCGTATACACAAACTTTATTCGGACTAGTTTTCCTGGATTTCAGTGAAACTTGGCAGGAATGATCAGTACCAAGCCTAGTTGCGCATATCAATATCGTGTTCCCCACCAGAGACTCCATATAGCCAGTAAAGCGATACAAGCCATCTTGGGTCTCTTGCTTTTTAAATAAATTATTCTGAAATGTGTTTTGTTTAAATAATAAATGAGTTATAAAAAATGAATGCTTTAAGTTATTCATATAATTACCTTCTTGAATTTAACATATTTATTATATACCTGACAGAAATGTAAGTATGTATAATATACCTGACAGAATATGTTATTTGCCTGTGCCAGGTTGTCTGCTACAGTGTTCTGGAACTCCTTGAGATTTATCACCACACTGAGTAGTCCTGTAAAGTCAGTTTCAGCTGCTGAAGTCACGTTCACATAACCATACCGTGGCAAAAAACATTTTGTTACCTCCCAACTGTTGCTGCACCAATATTGGGCATTGGTGTTGTGCCAGGAAGGGCCACTGAATCTGTGACTTTTCTTTATTTGGTCATATATGTCATTGCATATACCATTAGGACATGGTCTGTGTTTTTTGAGTGGATTACAGTTGTCGTGAAAGTTGCACACTCTCTTTTTGATAAAGCAAATTCCATTTGTTGGACATGGGAGAACATTTTGTGTCGTGCATGCGTTACATACAGTACCTACTGTCGAACCTTTTATTTGAGTGATATTAGCCAGAGTGTGTTGGTAGATGGTCTGGGCTTGAGCATCAACGAAACACTGGATCCCATCCCTCGTGACCTTAAGGGATAGGCCGGCCTTAACCCAGTTCCTATAACGTGAGCTCTCCAGTGTTCGTTGGATGTTTGTGGCGGCCATAATGGCCGGTAATGATGTTTTCGACACTACATGTCTGTTATTCTTTCATTATTGAATACTATAAGGATACTTGATTGTCATGGAGGCTACACTGTCTTGTATTCACGTACATGTCTTATTCTTTCATCATTAGATCAACTATAATAAAAAATACTTGATGATCATGGAGGCTACACTATCTTGTACTCAACGCTACATCATTCCTTGTACATTACTATACCATCGTCATCTGTAAACAAATACACACATCAACTTTGGATTTACATTTTAATAATGCAGAGTATTGTATTTCTTGTTAATAAATACATATTGACTAAATTAATAGATAAGGTGGGTTATAACCATGAAACAAATAAAAACCTTAATCCTTATCCTATTTATATTGCATGTATATAAATCTCACTGTGAGTGCAGATCATGTGGTGATACAAGTATGTAAAATGTTTATCATGTTGCGTTGTGGTTGTGTAATAAAACAGGACATACATATTATAATACACTAGTGTAATAAATATGCAAATAAAGGCAGAATTATCAGTAGGACTTTTCCGTTCAACTCAGTGTGCAATCAAAATTGCCTCGTCGCTTTCTGTAACAAGGAACTCCGGATTATTGAAACCAACGAAGCAGTTCCTTCTGCTCGGTGTGGTACAGAGAGGACCGAGCAACATACAATAATATCATACAACACTGAGACCCCTTCCATAGTCACCACTCTTTTACCATCATATGATCTGCACCAACATGCCTTATCACTACATCATCTGCACTCCTATTTCTATAATGTCCACACCTTATTACCATAAGATCTGCACAAAGATGATCCCTTTTATTCCTACCACTTCAGCAACATATGATCTGCAGTCATTTCCTTCAAATAGACACCACTCCCCACCCTTTATTTTTAAATGTTATGAACACACATTCCTCTCATATCCCTACTCATTCTTATTATGATATGATTTGAACTCCCATCCCCCTCATTCACACCACTTCCCTTTAACACTGTATGATCTGCACTCAGACCCTCCCATAGCCATGACTTCACCTTGTCACCATATGATCTGCACTCAGACCCTCCCATAGCCATGACTTCACCTCGTCACCGTATGATCTGCACTCATTTCCGTCCCATAGGCACCACTCCCCAGACTTTATTTCTAAATGATATGAACACACACTCCTATCATCTCCCTACTCATCCTTATGATGATATGATCTGCAAAATCCCTCTTATTCACACAACTCCCCTTTTATCACCATATGATCTGCACTCAAACCCTCCCATAGCCATGACTTCACCTTATCACCATATGATCTGCACGTAGACACTTCCCATAGCCACTACTCCAACTTATCACCAAATGATCTGCACTCAGACCCCTCTAATTACCACCACTCCCTTTTATCACTATATGATCTGCATTCAGACCCTCCCATAGCCATGACTTCACCTTGTCACCATATGATCTGCACTCAGACCCTCCCATAGCCATGACTTCACCTTGTCACCATATGATCTGCACTCAGACCCTCCCATAGCCATGACTTCACCTTGTCACCATATGATCTGCACTCAGACCCTCCCATAGCCATGACTTCACCTTGTCACCATATGATCTGCACTCAGACCCTCCCGTAGCCATGACTTCACCTTGTCACCATATGATCTGCACAGATTTCCTTCCCATAGGCACCACTCCCAACACTTTATTTCTAAATAATATGAACACACACTCCTATCATCTCCCTACTCATCCTTATGATGATATTATCTGCACTCGCATCCCTCTTATTCACACCACTCCCCTTTATCACACTGTGATCTTCACTCAGACCCTCCCATAGCCATGACTTCACCTTATCACCATATGATCTGCACTCAGACACTTCCCATAGCCACTACTCCAACTTATCACCATATGATCTGCACTTAGACCCATCTCATTACCACCACTTTCCCTTATCACCATATGATCTGCACTCAGATGCCTATCATAACCACGACTTCCCCTTATCACCATATGATCTGCACTCAGATACACCTCATAGCCACAACTTCACCTTATCACAATGTGATCTTCACTCAGACCACTCCCATAACCACTACTCCACCTTATCACCATATGATCTGCACTCAGACCCCTCTCTTTACCACCACTTCCCCTTATCACCATATACATAACCATGACTTCCCCTTATCACATTATGATCTCCACTCAGATGCATATCTTAACCACTACACCCCATTATCACAATATATGATCTGCACTCAGACACGTCCCATAGCCACAACTCCACCTTATCACCATATGATCTGCACTCAGACCCTTCTCATAACCACCACACTCCTTTATCACAATATATGAACTGCACTCAGACACCTCCCATAGCCACGACTCCAACTTTTCAACATATGATATGCACTAAGACCCCTGTCATTCCAACCACTCCCCTTTATCACCATGTAGTATGCACTCAGACCCCATTCATAGCCACCAATCCACATTATCACCGGATGACTGCATTCTATTTCTATCATTCCAAACCCCTTGTTACCATATGATCTGCACACAGATACTTCTTATTTATACTGCACTCATACCTTTCTCATAGGCACAACGCCCCTTCCTTTATTTCCAAATGATATGCACACAAACTACTCTCACTCCCCCTACTGCACCTTATCACCATATGATCTGCACTCAGGCCCCTCTCATTCCCACCACTCCCCTATATCACAATATGATCTGCACACGAGTCCATTTCATCACCATATGATCTGCACACAGACATTTTCTTTCTAATCACTCCCCATCATCACTGTATGATATGCACACAGGTCCCTCTATTCTTCAACACTCTTCCCTACTTATCATACAATCTGCAAGCAGATGAGCCCTTTATCACTGTAAAATCTGTACTAAGGCCCTTCCCTTCTAAACACTCACCCTTATCACCATATGTTCTGCACACGGACCCCATAATCACTACATGATCTCCACTCAGGTCCCAATTTCTCATCAATTTGCGTTATCGCCATAAGATATGCACTCGCCATAAGATATGCACTCAGTCCCCTACGTTTCTCACAACTCCATCTTATTTCAATATGATCTACACTCAGGCCCCTCTCATTCCCACTACTCTCCCTTATCACCATATGATATGCACTCAGAGCCCTAATTCCCACTACTCACCCTTATCAAAATATGATCTGCGTTTAGGCCTCTCCCTTTCTCACCGCTCCCCTTATATTCACTCATACCCCTTTCATATCCACCACTTTTCATTTATCAACATATGATCTGCACTCAAACCATGCACATACCCACCACTCCCCGTTAACAACATATGACCTGCACTCAGAGCCCTCTCATTCCCACCACTCCCACTTATCAACATTTGATCTGCTCTCAGATCTCTCTTATTCAATCACTCCCATTTTTCAACATATGATCTGCACGTAGGCCTCTCCGTTTCTCACCGCAACCCTTAAGTTCACTCAGACCCCTCACATTTTCACCACTCCCCTTTATCAACATATGATCTACACTCAGGCCCCTCTTATTCCCACCAATCCCCTTTTTCACCATATGATCTGCACTCAGGCCCCTCTCATTCCCACCAATCCCCATATTAACATAAATATGCACAGGTCAATATTCATGAGAAGATCATCTAAATTCAACCAATGAAATCACGCGTTTCATATCACTTCAGATGACATTCGAGTGAACTGAACAAACGAAAATCTACATAAAACAGATCTATATCCGAATAAAGATAAAGTCTTCATTTGTTATAGCTGTGTAATTGCACGATAAATTCAAAGAAATGCACTAAATGGCATGTTTTACATCAAGATACGAAGAAAATCATGGGCGCTGTCGTGTATTTTGAAAATACATATTTCACCGAAATTATTACGTTATTAGGTAGATAGCCTAAATAGTATGCCATAGTGCATGTGGCCCGATAAGCCCAGTTGATAGCTTACGCAACGGCTGACACACGAGTGTCATTTTTTAGTGTGGGTTCAATCCCACGAATCGGTAAATACTTTTGTACCGCTATTAAATTCCGTCGAACAATATATACTCAGTTGCAAAAGAAAGTGTACACTTTGAAAAAGTTACTTTACACCCTATTTTTAGTTTTAGTTTAGTTTAAACATATTTATTTTACATCGATTGCGAAACAAGTTATTGCAACTTAGATTAATCACTCTCGATGGCTTCCTGGGTAGAACCAGTACTAAGTAAAGTGGATTAATTATCTTGCTCAAGGATAAATAACGTGACCGCGACGGAGGATCGAACCCACGACCTCTCGATCAGGAGTTCGGCGCTCTACCACTGGACCACGCACTCCACTTTACACCCTATCTTCTTTATCAAGCGACAGTCCCTTAATGATCCAACATATTGAAAAACAAATGACAACATGATATTGGCAATGGAATGATTAAAACATTGGTACCAAACATGGCATATTCATTTTGAAATTTGTCAATTTAATTCTAAAAAAACTTTATACAATTAAATATAAACGAAACTCAGTGTACACTTTCTTTTGCAACTGAGTATATGTATATTTTTTTCCAGTAAATATTCAATAATGGTTGGTTTATTATGTTTGTCAACGCAGTTCGTTTGTGTTTTATAAGCTAAAAGTTACGGACATTGTCTCTTTCAATACCAAGCGTAGACTGCTCCACAGTGTTTTACTGAAATGGGACATGCGCACTGAAGCTGTCAATACTGAACAATTTTGTAGGCTAAAATCTGATTTGCTGACGTGACCTGTAATGCGAAGTCGTCAGATCCTAGTAGCAAAGAGTATCGTAGCGTGATAAAGGGTCTGATTTTAATGAGATTGGAGAGGGATCTTAGTGAGTGCAAATCATATGGTGAAAAACGGGAGCAGTGAAAATGAGAGGGTGTGAGTACAGATCATATGGTGATGAATGGGTTTGGTGGGAATGAGAGGGTGTGAGTGCAGATCATATGGTGATGGATGGGTTTGCTGGGAATGAGAGTGTGAGTGCAGATCATATGGTGATGGATGGGTTTGGTGGGAATGAGAGGGTGTGAGTGCAGATCATATGGTGATGAATGGATTTGTTGGGAATGAGAGGGTGTGAGTGCAGATCATATGGTGATAAATGGGTTTGGTGGGAATGAGAGGGTGTGAGTGCAGATCATATGGTGATGAATGGGTTTGGTGGGAATGAAAAGGTGTGAGTGCAGATCATATGGTGATGAATGGATTTGTTGGGAATGAGAGGGTGTGAGTGCAGATCATATGGTGATAAATGGGTTTGGTGGGAATGAGAGGGTGTGAGTGCAGATCATATGGTGATGAATGGGTTTGTCGGGAATGAGAAGGTGTGAGTGCAGATCATATGGTGATGAATGCGTTTTTTGGGAATGAGAGGGTGTGAGTGCAGATCATATGGTGATGAATGGGTTTGGTGGGAATGAGAGGGTGTGAGTGCAGATCATATGGTGATGAATGGGTTTGGTGGGAATGAGAGAGGTGTGAGTGCAGATCATATGGTGATGAATAGGTTTGGTGGGAATGAGAGGGTGTGAGTGCAGATCATATGGTGATGAATGGGTTTGGTGGGAATGAGAGGGTGTGAGTGCAGATCATATGGTGATAAATGGGTTTGGTGGGAATGAGAGGATGTGAGTGGAAATCATATGATGACAAACATAAGAGGAGGAAATGAGGGGTGGGAGGTCAGATCATATGGGGATAAAGGGAATGGCAAGTAAGAAGAGATGTGGCAGTAGTGGATGAGGGTTTAGTAGGTTGCGGAGATGGCCAAGGAATTGTTGGCAGTGATTAGGCATGACTGAAGATGCGAATGAAGTGTGGGGTGTGGGGGTGTTGGGGTGGGGGGGGGGGGGGGGTGATGGGGTGGACATGGACCCACCAGTAAACCTACTAACTTATGGAAGTATTTTTGATCTGAACTTACTTTTAAGTTTAAGAAGTTTCCACACTGATTTATAGTATACTGTACATAAAATGGATAATTATCAACAATCTTTCCCAGGGTGGTTTAGAAGGTTTAGTGTAGTTTCAACACATAGGCAGAATGTAATTGATAGTGTCTGAATCAATGTGAAAACCAAGATATTAACAACATGCAACTACTGGTTGTGCACCAGATATCGTCATTCACCAGGTGTCATCATTATCAATAAATGCTTGATATTGTGATTATTTTTCAACCCCAAAATATTTTATTTTTTTAACAAACTTTCTCAAACCAACTTGTGTTATTGACAAATCACAACTTGGGGAATCATGTACTACATGTGCAGGCAAATTCCCTTTCTAATTATCTGACCCTTTACGTGGATCCATTGAATAAATTGTACATGCTGATGGTACAGCTGAAAAATCATATTAAATTGAAGATAAAACGTTTTTCCCAAAATTATTATTTTTGTAATGAAATTGGTAGATATAATTGAGCCGAAACACGCGAAAACGACCCTTCAGACACAATTTTGACATTTTATGTTTTTTTATGTTTATGAAACACGGTGATTTTCTCTTTAAAAATCTCTTTATTTTATGTTGATATCTTAATTTAAAATGATTTTATCTCAATTTGAAAACTAAATATTGTACTCACCATTAATTTTGACGTTGACGTCGGCGTCTTGGACGACGTCGTTGAGTAAATAACATCAAAAAATATAAACAATTACCATTTTCTATAGCATCAACTATTTATATTAGGAATACATATTCCCTATGATATAATAATTAGGTAAAACACGGAAGTGACGAGAAATTTGATTAGTAATTTGCGTGTGTTGCAGCTCATATATATGTATGTTTTAATCATCCCGAAAGCACATTATTCGTTATTAAATTGAAGATGACGATAACTATTGCATTCAGCGCAGAAGACAGTCATGTGACACTTTTACCAAGAATAGAAACAATGCAAACACAAATTTACGGCAGAGGGGTAAGCTTCTCTATATTAGCACAATATTTATGAGAAAACTGTTTTTGATTTAGATACACTACTTAACTTTTATAATCTGTCACTTTTCAAAGAATTATATATTTTTTAATAAATCATACTTTCATTTGAAATTTTAACTGGCGACGTTTAACAAATATCGCTACGATTTATAAAACTTAATCTGCCTTGATTGGACTAAAACCTTGTTGATAAACTTAATAAAATATTGGTTATGTGTTTCGGTGATTTCCAGTTTTTAGTATTCATGTTATTTTCAAAAAACCTGGGTGACCGATTATAAAAGTTTAGTGTATATTAAAGAAGCTACATATATATGACGATATCTGGCACACAGCCTGTATATAGTCGTGAATAGTTTAGTGACATTATTACAGGCAGACACACAACTTTTAAATTCCCTATTAAACTGATTTTAATGAAATCACTTTGGTAACAAAATAACTTATAAACAGTATCAGAATAGAGAAGTGCATACCTTTATAAATGGTGTCTGGGTTTCCTGACCTGGCACACTTCCAAATCAGTATATCTAAAAATAAACATACCCAAGTATTATATCACATGACTTTCACAGTGAATGGGTTTGCATTACATTATAATGTTTATAAATGGCACTTTTTAACGTCACTATCCCGCCAACAATAGCCAAATTTTACAAAATATGTACATCGTTTCTAAACCTATTCATGCCGAGGTATTTTGAGAATCCAAACTCAATATAAACGGCTTTTAAACCAGCCAGGCCAAACCGCAAAAACGGAGCGTCGAATTAAGAGTTACCAACTCATTATTCATTTTACGCATATTCACTCATGGGTATTTTCAGAATCCATAAAATTATACTTTTAATTGGCACATATGCGCTTTTATAGATCCTGAACACATGGACAGAGTTTTGATAAATGATTGTGTAGTATACTTTTTGCCATGTTCGGCAGCTTCGTTTTTTTAAGCATTGTGGGTTCAGTATAATCAACATACGTAAAATCATTATGCAGGAATACTTTGCTTTTATTTAAGAAAATACTTATTATGTCCTAAATCAAAAAGTGAAGTGGGGGTTATACAGGAATCACGTTGTCCGTAACTTCCCATCGCGCAACACAATTGCCTCGGGTCCCATGACACATTTTTATTACTAGCATTTCTGAAACAGTTTTGAATAGGTTGTTCCCAAACTTCCTATACACATAACAACTGATGAGTTTATGTCCCTCTACATCACCCATTGTTGATTGCATAACGTATTACAGAAGTATGGCCTTTTGTTTGACTTAGACTTTAAGAGGGGGTATTCATCACCTTCAGTAATAGTTCTAGTTAATACGGATTTGCAAATAAATGCTCTTTTTGTAGACAAATAAACAGAACATCATTTTAAAAAATCAAGACTCCCTTTGTCCTGCAAATGTTTGTACTGAAAGAAAAAATGAATACAAAACAATACCTGTTCAATAATATACCAAGTCGTTTACACCCTTGTTATTATTTGATATGAGTGGGTATTCGCCACTTAAAAGAATACACGGAAGTAATTTTATCAAGCGTAGACGTATTACCTCGGTTTATAAATACATATCGTTTTGACTTTAAAACTGCTGGCATATATATTCAAATTAAAACAATGTGGTGAAGATTTCAAGTTGACTATGTTATTCTACATAGTTTAAAATATGGCATTAGTGAAATATAATCAACAAATAGAACATAATATGCAAATAAATTTGCTTTAAACTATTAATAATGGTTTTCAAATATGCAGGTTATGTAAAAAAATAAATAAAAAACAACAACAACAGATGGTGCATGTTTTAAAATCAAGATTGCCATGTGTCTCTTTAAAGTCAAGTTTTGTGAAAAAAATGTGTGTATAGTTAATAATCTATAAAACTCAATTACATCAAAACTAGTTACAACAAAGTGTAATATCATATCATAATTAAATTACTTTTTTTGTTAAAAATGAATATATATGTAGATCTATAAGCAATTAAAACTGACCGAAGAATTAAAACTGACCGAAGTATATGGTCTGAAAAATGCAGGCCCATTCTCTAGCCAATGGAAATGAGGGGCTATACTCCTTAAAGTTGTACTATGAAAACTTTGTGCTTTAACATACTTATGTGAGAATTATGACCGACATTTATTAGTGTCCTAAAGGTGAATTATCGGCAGAGCATACATTAGCCACTTTGTCCATCCGTACAACCGTCAGTCAGTCCTGCTTTTCTTGTTCTCTCAACTCTCCTACAATTTACAGCGGATTTTGACCAAACTTGCAGCAATGCTGCACTATGAGGGTCCTAGGTCTTGATGTCAGTATATTCATGTACAATGCTCTGCCACAGAATTATGGTCCTTTGAATATTTACAAAATGCTATATACCGATATCTGTACTTTGAAGACTAAATAATAGGCCACTGGAATATAAAGTGTGACCCTAAACAGATTGGAACATTTGTAACAGTATAAATATAATAAAGGACCGTTTATTAAATTGATGAAACTGATATTCTAATATAGTGTATGAATGTATTAAAATGTGTGTTATAATGTATGTCGGTAAGGTTTCTATACGTTTGTGATAAATTGGACTAGAGCTATATGAAAGGTCACTCGGTACAATATATAACTGTTAAATTGTACAGGCCTCTACCTTTCTCGGCCACTTCCTTTATTTTCACTCAGACCCCTCACCATTTCCCACCTCTTCCCCTTATCAACATATGATCTGCGCACAAGACCCATATTATTCCCACCACTTCCCCTTATCAACATATGATCTGCACTCAGAACCCTCTCATTTCCACCACTCCCTCTTATCACAATATGATCCGCTCTCAGACCCCTCTCATTTCTCATCACTCCCGCTTATCACCTTATGATCCGATCTCAGACCTCCCTCAAATTCACCACTTCCCGCTTATCACCATATGATCCGCTCTCAGACCCCTCTCCAAATCCACCACTTCCCGCTTATCACCATAAGATCCGCTCTCAGACCCCTCTCATTCCCGCCACTCATCCTTATCACCATATGATTCGCTCTTAGACCCCTCTCATTTCCACCACTCATCCTTATCAACATATGATTCGCTCTCAGACCCCTCTCATTCCCACCACTTATCCTTATCAACATATGATCCACTCTCAAACCCCTCTCATTCCCGCACTCATCCTTATCAACATATGATTCGCTCTCATACCCCTCTCATTCCCACCACTCATCCTTATCAACATATGATCCGCTCTCAGACCCCTCTCATTCCCACCACTCATCCTTATCAACATATGATCCGCACTCAGACCCCACTTCATTCCCACCCACTCATCCTTATCAACATATGATCCGCACTCAGACCCCTCTCATTCTCACCACTCATCCTTATCAACATATGATCCGCCACTCAGACCCCTCTCATTCCCATCACTCATCCTTATCAACATATGATCATCACTCAAGACCCCTCTCATTCCCACCACTCATCCTTATCAACATATGATTCGCTCTCAGACCCCTCTCATTCCCACCCACTCATCCTTATCAACATATGATTTGCTCTCAGACCCCTCTCATTCCCACCATTCATCCTTATCAACATATGATCTGCACTCAGACCCCTCTCATTCCCACCACTCCCGTCTTATCACCATATGATCCGCTCTCAGAACCCTCTAATTCCCACCACTCATCCTTATCACCATACGACCTGCACTAAGATCTCTCTTATTCCCATCACTCCCATTAATCAACATATGATCTGCACTTCTCACCGCTCCCTCTTATTTTCACTCAGACCCCCTCTCATTCCCACCACTTATCCTTATCAACATATGATCCACTCTCAGACCCCTCTCATTCCCATCACTTATCCTTATCAACATATGATCCACTCTCAGACCCCTCTCATTCCCACCACTCATCATTATCACCATATGATCTACACTCAGACCCCTCTCATTCCCACCAATCTGGTTTATCACCAAATATTCTGCACTCAGACACTCTCATAACAATCCCACCAATCCCCTTTATCACCATATGATAATCATATGGTTGTAAGTTGGAGTGGCGGCTATTGAAGGGGTCAGACTGTCGGACTGGAGATGAAATGGTTATAAAAATAAGTGGCAGGAATCAGTGAGGTCTGTGTGCACATCAGATGGTGATGATGGGGATTGGTGGGAATGAGAGTGTGAGCACAAATCATATGGTGACAAACATAAGAGGTGGAAGTGAGGGGTGTGAGGTCAGATCATATGGGGATAAAAGGAGTGGCAAGTAAGAAGAGATGTGACAGTAGTGGATAAGCATTTAGTAGGTTGCAGAGATGGCCAAGGAATTAATAGACAGTGATAAGGCAGGACTGGTGAGAGAGTTGGGGTTGGTGGGGTGCGGTTGGGTCGGGGGGGGGGGGGGGGGAGGTGGGGGGGGGGCATTGGGGGTATGGGTCGGGGGGGATGGAAGGGGTGCAGCGGCATGAACTCACCAGTAAACCTACTGCCTTAGGGAAGTATTTATGATCTGAACTTACTTTTAAGTTTTATAATTCCTGGAGACCATTGTTCAAACAAGATGTAACAACAACAACTCTACACGTAAATAGTTAAAGTTAATATAGATCCATATGTAAATGATTTTAATCCAAAACAACTTTGTTAACAAAACAACTAGTAAAAAGTACATACCTTTAGTAATGGCTGAATGTGGGCTTCCTGGCCTGGCACACTTTCAAGTCAATATATCTAAAAATAAACATACTCACGTATTATGTCACATGACCTTTAAGGTGTATGGGCTCGCATTACATTGTTTTGTAATGTTTATAAATGGCCTTAAAGCAACATCTGACAATCTTGAAGCAGTTCACTTGTGTTTGCATACTATTATTGTAGGTGCAATATAATCAACATACAGTAATATCCAAACATTCTTTGCTTTGGAAATAATTACTGAATGGAATTTGATGACATCCCCTGATAAAAGAGCATTGTTAGCCAGTAGAGCATTCACATGCCCTCTTGGGCTTCTTGTTTTACTTTATTAAAAAAAACACCACTCCATCAGTATGCTTAATTCTTCTAGCCCATCCTGTTTTAGCTCTCCCCCTTATCCCCATATGATCAGCACTCAGGCACCTCTCGTTCCCACCAATCCCCTTTATCATCATATTATGTGCAATAAGGCCCTTCCCTGTCCCACCAGGCCCTCAAGATCTACACTCAGGCCTCTCGCATTACCACTAATCTCCCTTATCTGCATA
>JAWPHD010017043.1:0-46697 GCA_037043455.1 Cyrtodaria siliqua | reverse complement strand
CCATCAGAAGTAGTACACAAGCATTGTATAATTACACGTCAACGACATATATCTACTAGATAACAGGCGTCCGAAATATTACATGATCGCCCAATTAGACAAATATAGAGTATAAAAATCGAACAGAAAAGCAGCATTCAGGACGACAAAGATTAGGCAGATGTTCAGAAAGATCTGGCATGAAATAATGTCAATATTGTTAATGACGCTTGATTACATGAGGCGATAGTTTTCTGTATATAACACGTATAAGGAAGGATCGTATAAGGTATTTGGAAAACATTTCGTGGTGTTTGATTATAGAGATGAGACCAGTAACCACGGCTCACAAATCCACTGTGAGACGATGACGAGGACAACACTTTGGACATCTTCTTTTTACAATAGCGCAATTAATAAACCCATTAGTCCGGGCGTGTGTAAGGAATTTCTATTTGTGCATTTGATGGACCTCTTTTCAAATCATATTTTTCCTTGTATTGCGTTTTTGCAGGAGGAAAAGTATTTCGATAAAGTACCCAAAACATGTTGGCTTAACTATACCGTCTTGAATTATTTCTTTCACCGTGTCTCGATTTCGCAGGAGAGAATGTATGGTCGATAGACAGGTACCCCGAAGTATATAATACATAATACATAAAAACCTATAGTGACACTGTTCGTATACATGAAAAGGGTGCGAATATATTTATTTACCTTATCCTTAATTCATGTTAATTACAATATTCAGGTGTCATTAATAGCAGTGGCATAAAACGTGATTCATTCATTTTCCAGTTTTCATATTTTATACATCATATTTTATCTCAGGAACTATATACCAATGAACCAGGAAATCATGCCACATAAATGCGTACCTCGGCTTGGGTTATGCAAATTTGTTAAAAACTAAATATAAAAGAGCCGAAATACTATTTAGAAGAAAGTAGATATAAAGGTCGAACAGGAAATGTAGCATTCAAGGACCACAGTCAACCAAAAAAAAAAAACGCACATAAACAAACAATATTTACATAGATAAAAAAAGGCAAGGTATGACATCCCACACATAAAAGTGGTTGACAATCGGGCTACCGCCATGGAACGCCATTTCGCCCGCTAATATGCAATCATAATGTTTTACATAGAGAATATATTGAGTGTTTTATTTAAAAAATACAACATTGAAGTGTCTTAATTGTGATTCATAAAAACACAATACATACTGAGAAAGGGGATCCTTGGAAGCAACCAACACAAACAAGTCTGTACTCCAGATAAGACGAGTAATTAGTGCATATTTGTTTATCAAAAACACATTAAAAATAAACACAAATGCTTACACAAACGCATTAAAAAAATCGTCGTTAAGTATGAGGAACCAAATACCCGCGTACACACTTCAATAGAAAAAAGGAGTGCACCAATCATACCCAATACTTATTGAAGTTTAAGGTATTAAATGACAATCAAGTACCTCCAGCAATTACTAGCAATTACTAGTCGATGCTTAAAAGGAAAATAATAAGTCGACTGTTTGACACAAATTAATACCATTTAAAAAAGACAGACAGCTATAATGAATATATATAGTGGAAGAGGAAATACGTTATGTTTTATGTAACGACTAAGAGTAAACATTTTACTCTTTTTTTTTCAAAACCTGTTTTAAAAATACGCATTAGTAAATTAGTTCGCAATACAATTTGTTGCATGCGTACAAAACGCATTACGATGAAAGCTTATCTGGAGCACTGTAAACAAGAGATAAAAGTAGCAGAGCAGGTTTAAACCATAGACAGCAACCTACTAGCATTGTGCATGGCCCCGTGTAAAGCTATTTATTTGTCAGGACTTGTCTTTGTTTCTTAGCCGATTTTCAAAGTACGGTTTCCTTTTTAAACCATTTAAAAATTCCATTTCCCAGATATATAACTGATTTAGGCACTATGTAACATCTATTTTTCTCTATTTTAAACACATATTAAAATATAGTCCTCTCGTAATAAGCCAAACTTGCCAAAATGACCAACGTTTTACGAAATAAACGAACCGACACATTATTAAAGATAATTTACGTACATACTGCATCAAAAAATCAAAGTAAGACTGTATTTACCTCTTTCCTCCATTGCAAACAGTATGCAAGTGCGACAGTCAGGATAACGATTGACAACCTCATGATTGCTGCGATCAAATGAGACTCACCAAACACGTGTTGTTCCACCGTCATACATGTTAAATAGTCAAAGGTCACGTGACAAAGCAATGCCCTGATTGCTACGTAATTGTAAATCTCACACACATTGTAAGATTTATTTTAGATATCCATATTTTTAGATATTTATTTGTCAATTGTCACGAGATAACATACTATGTGACTGATTGTGAGACGTTTGTCACGTAACAGTTGAACCGCTCCAGATAGAGAGGATGATACATTATATGAATATTTATAACTCGGAATAAATTCTTAATGGTTCATAACGTGCTTGTTACATGTCAAATTTAGTCAGGTTGACATTATCCATAGTTTAGTTTCGTTTTACTTTTGAAACTATTTATTATAAAGAATCAAAACACGAATGTTTCGACCTTCGAATGCAGCAGTCTTGGATTTTCAAAATGGTTGCATATAAAACCATATTACCAACTCTCCGCAACTATGCTAAATCAATACTTTTAGGGGAGTGTAATGTATAAATACAGCTACTTTCTAATATGCAAAAGGTTTAGACTTAACTACTGTAATATGTTTGTTGGGATACACAAAGCTATACAAAAGTATATGACAGAGAGTCACCTAGCCGTGGAGGGTAGAAACAGAGAAAATAGGGAAAATTTCAAAACAAAATTCCCTGCAGTGAATTTGTAAAACATGCAAAAATCAGGGAAACTTTCCTGAGGAAAATATATATTTAGAGGGTTTTCCTATTATCTCTTTATACACATAATAGAACCTGGTTCGGTGCCATATTCATTCGACTATACTTGTATACAAGAGGCCACACGTTGAACATCTGTCAAATAACAAACACGTCAATGCACAATATAAATATTAGAATAATCAACGAGTTTTTTAACCGAATTACAACGTGTTCGAGTGACATATTTTTCCTATGACACTGATACTGTTGATTATTCTATTTATTATATACCTATCAGTGATTTTTTAAGGATATTTAAATTAAAATACCCCCACCACTCTACCCACACCTCGCGCCCCCACGCAAGGTGCCCTCGCGTATGAATACATTTCGCAGATTTTGAAATGAGCCGTTAAATTTGCTTGATCGACAGTGTCAGCACAAGGAGAGCATACATATATTTGCGATGATTTCGCAATTCATTGTTGGATTTAATAGTTTAGTGTTTTTGTAGTGTGGTTGACAACACATTCCATATTCAGAATCGGAGTTAAAATATCTTGGGTGTGCTGGGAATATTATGCTGCAAAGCATACACACAGATGACACCATTTTGTGTAAATTGTGACAATTAGGCTACACTCCAGCACTGGGAGTCTGGGTCAGCGTGCACAATTATACACAATTTCAAACAGAATAAACAGTAAAAAAAATACATAACGGGTAAACGAAAGGTTTTAATAGAATATCAATATCTTAGAGTGATATTCCTCGTGCGCAATCAAAACTAATGATTAATTATGGATATAGGACTGTAGAATCGACAACAAAGGTCAACAAGAACACGCAGCCGCTTACAAGTCATTTCACACATCGTTATCAGTACTTACTTACACACGTCTATAGGCCTATATGTGTAATAGAATATTCAATATGTTATACAAGTGATTTCATCGACAGGGATCAGGAATAGTGGATTTACTAGTCAACAAGAAAACGTTAAACACGCTGCCGCTTACAACTACAAGTCAATCATTTGCTGCTTAGCCTTTACACACGTGTGTACAGTACAATACATGGCACTCACTATCCGAGTCAGACCACAGAGGTAAGATTCGTTTTCTTTTTTTTTGGCGATGGTTCTTCGCAAAGAGTTTCATCCTTGTTTGAATAAAAGTTGAAAGTTTCCCCATTTATCACTGTTGATCCATGATAAATGGATTGCATCTCTGATTTCGATGTGCTAGCCTGTTGACTGTAGGTATAATTTCTGAGCGGAGCCGGAGAGTTCGGTAGGCTTACCAAGTTAAGTTGAAGCTGTGGATGGCAGTCTTTGATGGCATTATGAAGTTCGATTAGGGATTGGGTTCCGTGCATGTAGATGTATTATACAATGCAGAATTGATTTTTTTCTGTTGGGCTTGATTGAGTTTCTTGTGCCCACTTATTTGTATCGCACAGTTTGCACCAATGCCCAAGTCGTTGCATTTTTTGCATGAAGTGTTTACGGACGCTGTGATTGGTTATCTTTCGGGAGTCGTCGATCTCAGCACAGTTCGATCGCCATCGATTTTACCAACCCGTAAATATGGTTTATTTCCATTGGCACAGGTTTAAACCAGGCCGTGTCAGTGTTGGGTTCCCTGCACATGATTTACCGAAAGGAAGAATGCATCTTCCGGACCGTTCATTGTGATTTGGCCCTTTTCTTTGTACAATTTGTACGCCTTGACAGGACATCGATTTGGATTCTCCTTATTGTTCCAGGCCTTAGGTTTGAATTTCCGCGTATTTGATGGATCTCGACCTGTTCTGGTTTTTGTCTGCCTCTCCTTGATATGTTCAATATACTCATCCCCATCTTCGTCGACACGGGGTTCAATGTCTCCCCATGTCAGGGTCTTTTGTACGCGTCCACCTCTCATTCCCATTACAAGTGAACATTTTACATGGAGTAGATTTGTAACTTGGATGGCGTTTTCAGTGCCAAATTGTCCGCACTTAAACAGATTATCAATATCTTTATCTGTCAGTTCATCAGACTCCTGAGGCTTGCAACCATATCCTTGTGATTTCAGAAATGTTAGTTTCCCCTTTATGGCACTGTTTGTTTTTGAATTGTGGATTTTTACTTACGGCATGGGTATAACCCTTGTAGCGCAGGTATCTCTCAATGCTGGATAAAAAAGACCTAACTGTAAACAGTTCATATTCCGTATTGTTAGGTTTTTAAATGATGGCAACATAATTTCCAATTAATATGTCCAAATCGCTTATTGGAAGGCTTTCTAATGCTCGAAACTTTCCTTGCTCATTGCAGAACTGCCTGAATATGTTCATGTCATGCAGAGTGTTTCTTTTGGTGTTTTCATTCTCCTGGTTCGAGATGAATTTCTGAATTTCAGTTGAACTTACAGTCCCAAAACGATTTCCTGTGGCTAGGATGATTCTTTGAGACGAGACTGACTGGCCAACATTTGGCATTTCCACATTCTCAGAACTTGAAAGAATCCAATTTAAATCCGCTATTTCAAAATCCGACAGAACAGAATCTGATGTCATTCTGATGTTTACCAGTTCGGTTGAGCAGACGGCAAACGTAAACAACTCTTTTTTAATTTATTTTTTTAAATATTAAATAAGTATTTATTTTGTTATATTTTAAGATTTAATTAATGTTTATCAATAATTAAATGAATTTATAAAAAAATAAATTAATAATAATAAAATGACAAACAGGAAGTAGAAACAGGAACAAGAAGAACAGAACAGAAAGTGTGGAAACAGGAATACTCGCTTTTGAACGAATAAACAAAAGGACAGTTTTGTAATCAAAGACCTTGAAAGCAAATCATTTTGTATTCTTATAATTTCATTAGTATCTGATCTGTGATTTTTACTAGATCAGTTCTGATAAAGGACATAACATGATTTTGCAAAGTCATCACAATTGAGATCTTCACAGAGAGAATTTCAATGACGAAGTTTATGGTAAAATGAAGAGGAATGTGGAAGCTGTTCAGGAGAAAATTATTCAGACATATACTTGAAAGCAATAGCAATCTCCAGTACCATTAAATACAAAATTTGAAAAATGGTAAAAAAGTAGTTCCGGCAAAGTGATAAAGAAAACTGATCTCGTCACTGGTGTGACGATATCGCTTTTGCCTGATATTAAAAATATGTCACTGAGAAATCTTTATAAATCACTGACAGGTTTATAATAAATAACGTTTCATGATACTAATACTACTAAATATAATAAAATTTGCATATTTCGATAATATTGATGAAGTTAATATACTGATAAGGTATATAAATATAATTAAAGTCAAATTTTCCAGAACACCTGTCATTTCGAAGTAGCAAAACAATGATTTCTACAGACTCTCTGAGGTTAATTACCAATATATGGTATTGCTAGTAATAACATGTACATATTTGAATAATACTTATATGTGCAGAAGTAGGGGACACGGGGACAATGGGAAAATATGACCAGACCAACAATTGACCATCGAGAAACTGCATATTATGCATTGGTGTGTGGAATAAGTTCAAAAGTAGATGCAAACATCCAACAGGCAGTACGAGAGGTGATTCACGAATTTTGAAAAAGTTTTAAAAAGGCTATAATTCACCACCTGCACATCGAAATGCACGGGATTTACATTTATCTTGTGGATGAATGTGTACACTACAAAATACATGTCAACATTCATGCGATCTCAATACGGGTAGACTTAAAATTGATGGCTCTTTAGAGGGTATCATCGAAAACCTTTTGAAAAAGAAAACTTCTTACAGAAAGATACAACAAGAACTTAGAAGCAGCGGACATGATATTTCTATATCCACGATACATCATGCAAACACTGTTTTGGGAAACAGCGTGATCCGCGTACGAAAAAACCTAAACCTGGTCAGTTTCGTAGGAGACCGTCAAGGTCCACAAATGACGTCATACGTAAAGTTGCCAATATGATAGGTAGGGTTAATCCACCATCCCAAAGGGAAATGGCCAAAGAATGTGGTGTCTCTCAGTCAACAATTAATAGATTAATTAAGAATATCCTTCAAGCTAAGATGAGTAAAAAGTGTCAAGTTCACAAACTCAATGCATCGCACAGACAGTGTGCATAAAGCCGTCATAACCACGCAGGTTGAACATTGAACAGCAAATACATGGGATATAAACAAACATCGAACAGACAGTGTGCATAACACAGTCATAACCACGCAGTTTAAACAACAAATACATGGAATATACACAAACATCGAACAGACAGTGTACATAAAGCAACCATAACCACGCAGTTAGAGCAACAAATACGTGGAATATATATGTTAACATAAAACCTGCAATATACGTAACATAGCCATAACTACGCAGTTTAAACAGCAAATACATGGAATATATACAAACATCGAACAGACAGTGTGCATAACACAGCCATAATCACGCAGTGTAAACAACAAATACATGGCATAGTTACAAACATCGAACAGGCAGTATACGTTACAAAGCCGTAACCACGAAGTTTAAACGTTAAAATTACATGGCATAAATACGAACATAAAACAGGCAGTATACGTAACACAGCCGTAATCACTCAGTTTAAACAACAAACACATGGCATATATATATATTTATATATATTTATATATAAACAAACATCGAAAAAGCAGTATATGTAACACAGACATAACCACGCAGTTTAAACAATAAATACATGGAATATATACAAACATCGAACAGACATTGAGCATAACACAGCCATAACAACGCAGTTTAAACAATAAACGTCATGCAATATTTACAACATCGAACAGACAGTATACGTGACACAGCCATAACCACGCAGTTAAAACAACAAATACATGGAATATATACTAACATCGAACAGACACAGTGAATTTATGCAAACATAAAACAGGCAGAATGCGTGATACAGCCATAACCTCGCAGTTTAAACAACAAATACATGGAATATATAAAAACATAAAACAGGCAGTATACGTGACACAGCCATAATCACTCAGTTTAAACAACAAACACATGGCATATATATATAAACAACATCGAACAAGCAGTATATGTAACACAGCCATAATCACTCAGTTTAAACAACAAACACATGGCATATTTATATAAACAAACATCGAACAAGCAGTATATGTAACACAGCCATAATCACGCAGTTTAAATAACAAACACATGGCATATATACGAACATAAAACAGGCAGTATATGTAACACAGTCATAACCACGCAGTTTAAACAACAAACGCATGACATATATATATAAACAAATATCGAACAAACAGTATACGTGACGCAGCCATAACCACGCAGTTTAAACAACAAACAGATGGCATATATATATAAACAAACATCGCACAGGCAGTATACGTAATACAGCCATAACCACGCAGTTTAAACAACAAACACATGGCATATATACGAACATAAAACGGCAGTATACGTAATACAGCCGTAACCACTCAGTTTAAACAACAAACACATGGCATATATACGAACATAAAACAGGCAGTATACGTAATACAGCTATAACCACTCAGTTTAAACAACAAACACATGACATATATACGAACACAAAACAGGCAGCATACGTAATACAGCCATAACCACGCAGTTTAAACAATAAATACATGGAATGTATGCAAACATCGAAAATACATTATACGTAACACAGCCATAACCACGCAGTTTAAACAACAGACATGGACTATATCTACAAATATAGAACAGGAAGTGTGCATAACAAAGCCATAACCACGCAGTTTAAACAACAAATACATGGAATATATACAAACATCGAACAGCCAGTATACGTTATAAAGCCATAACCACGCAGTTTAAACAACAAATACATGGAATATATACAAACATCGAAAAGATAGTATACGTAACATAACTATAACACGCAGTTTAAACAACAAATACATGGAATATATATATTAACTTTATTCAGCATTAAACATTCAGTACAAAGTTTATAGCCTACACACAATACATATTCAATACAGTGAGAACATCAAAATCATGGCATACACGCATGGCATACAACATCTACATTGAAGTTTACGGACAAGCGTTATAGCTTTCTTTTTTCTTTCCTTCCCTTTTTTTTTATATATATAAAAACATGGAACAGGCAGTGTGCATAACACAGTCATAACAACGTAGTTTAAAACAAAACTCGTGGAATTTATACAAACATCGAGAATACATTATACGTAGCACAGCCATAACCAAGTAGTTTAAATAACACACACATGGACTATATATACCAACATCGAACGGGCAGTGTGCATAACACAGTCATAACAACGCAGTTTAAACAACAAACACGTGGAATATATACAAACATCGAACAGACAGTACACATAAGACAGCCATAACCACGCAGTTTAAAAAACAAATACATGAAATATAAAGAAACATGAAACAGACAGTATACCTAACACAGCTATAACCACACAGTTTAAACAACAAATGTATGGCAATATGCAAACACCGAACAAGCAATGTGCTACACAGTCATAACAACGTAGTTTAAAAAAAATACATGGAATATATGCTAACATCAAAAAAGCAGTGTGCATAATGCAGTCATAACCATGCAGTTTAAACAACTAGCACTTGGAATATAAACAAACATCTAAAAGATACAATACGTAACACAGCCATAACCACGCAGTTTAAACTACAAATACATGGAATATAAACAAACATCGCACATACAGTATACTTAACATAGCATTAAGCATGCATATTAAACAACTAACTTCATGGAGTATATACAAACATTGATCAGACAGTATACGTAACACAGCCATAACCACGCAGTTTAAACAACAAACACATGGAAAATATACAAACATCGAGCAGACAGTATACGTAACACAGCCATAACCACGTAGCCTAAAGAACAAATACATGGAATATAAAGAAATATGAAACATATAGTATACGTAACACAGACACAACAACGCAGTTACAACAACAAATGTATGGAAAGAAATATAAAAAGATCGGACAGGGAAAGTAGCATTCAAGGAGGACAGTCAACCACAAAACACAGAAACAAACACGCAAACAGACAAACAAGAAGGCAAAAGCAATAATAAATGCCAGCGACATCACAAACACAAAAGGGTTGGCAATAGGGCTACCGCCTTGGAACGGTCAATGGCAAAGTAGGCCACGGGGTGTGGGGGTGGGAGGGGGGTTAAACCGGTTCTACGGTGCACCAAACCTCACACTTACCCTACTTGATCCAATTAAAACAGGACAGTGTAAATAAAGAAATACCCGCCATGATCTAATCTCTACCCAACAAGGCAGCATCAATAGGCAATATAAGTAAAACACAAATATGCTAGTGTAAATATAATACAAAAAAACAATAGCCTAGAAAGCCACACTGAAGGTACTCAATGACTTGGCAGAAGCCAGAGCAGTAACAGAATAAACCATTAAGGGCACGACAAGAAAGATCATGGACAAACATCAAACGCCACCGTCCCAATGGGCTTTAGGTAGGCGTCATCATAGGGTCCACAGCCTGTCCGGTCATCGTGCAATTAAAGAGGAAAGCATAGTGGAGAACTGTAAAAGGGTCCACCACCAAGCATGCAGTACGTTGCAAAATGATAGGGTCATAACCTCTTTTGATAAACATTTTAACAAATTTAACAACGATAGTATGAAAGTGATAATGACCAAGAATCTTACGATAAATCACATCACGCAAACATCGAACAAGAAGTGTAAACAACACAGCCATAACCACGCAGTTTAAACAACAAATACGTGGAATATATACTAACATCGAATAAGCAGTGTGCATAACTCAGCCATGACCACGCAGTTTAAACAACTAACACATGGTATGTATACAAACATCGTAAAAGATAGTATACGTAACACAGCCATAACCACGCAGTTTAAACAACAAATACATGGAATATATATACAAACATCGAACAGGCAGTGCGTATGATACAGCCATAACCACGCAGTTTAAACAACAAATACATGGAATATATACTAACAACGAATAAGCAGTGAGTATAACTCAGCCATAACCACGCAGTTTAAACAACAAATACATGGAATATATAGGTCTCACTACACACTTCGATTTTACTGTGTTGGCCATAGGCAGTAAAGTCCAATTTTCCATTCTGAATCAAGCATTTACAGTATAAAAGTATTTTGTTGGGAAAATACAGTTACTGCTGCTCATAAAAATCCACAAAATCTGGTACATAGCCCACTTTTATTTTTTTTATTGCGAGTGGTGTCAGGCACGGTACTATTCTCGGCTTCCACTAAACAGTTTGCACCTAAATTCATACGCATTTTGAGCACCCACAAATGTGTCACATTTTGCTGTCAGTGTCGTCTAATCGCTGTTCATCCAAAACTCACACTATTGTTTTCTCACCTGCAAAAAGAAAAGAAAATATCCTTGGACAATTATTAAAATATCTCAAACCGAAGAACACACATACTTTTTATGGTATAAGAATCATCCTACAGTCACATGCAAGGGAGCTAAGTGTGTAGTGAGACCTATACTAACATCGAATAAGCAGTGTGCATAACTCAGCCATAACGACGCAGTTTAAAGAACAAACACATGGAATATATACACAAACATCGAACAGGCCGTGTGCATAACACAGTCATAATAACGTAGTTTAAAGAACAAACACGTGGAATATATACAAACATCGAAAATACATTATACGTAATACAGGCATAACCACGCAGTTTAAACAACACACACATGGACTATATATATATACAAACATCGAACAGGCAGTGTGCGTAACACAGTCATAACAACGCAGTTGAATATATACAAACATCGAACAGGCAGTGTCCATAACACAGTCTTAAAAACGCAGTGGAATATATATATAAACATCGAACAGTCAGTGTGCATAACACAGCTATAACCACGCAGTCTAAACAACACATACTTGGAATATATACTAACATCAAACAGACACATGGAATATATACAAACATCGAACAGGCATTATACGTAACACAGCCATAACCACTCAGTTTAAACAACAAATACATGGCATGTATACAAACATCGAACAGGCAGTTTACGTAACAAAACCATAACACGCAGTTTAAACAACACATACACGGAATATATACAAACATCGAACATGCAGTATACGTAACAAAACAATAACACGCAGTTTAAACAACACATACACGGAATATATACAAACATCGAACATGCAGTATACGTAACAAAACAATAACACGCAGTTTAAACAACAAATACATGACATATACGAACATAAAACAGGCACTATACGTAACACAGCCATAACCACGCAGTTTAAACAACAAACATATGGCATATATACAAACATCGAACAAGCAGTTTACGTAACACAGCCATAACCACTCAGTTTAAACAACAAACACATGTCATATATACGAACATCGAACAAGCAGTATACGTAACACAGCAATAACTACGCAGTTTAAATAACAAATACATGAAATATAAACAAACATCGCACACACAGTATACCTAACACAGACATAACCACGCAGTTTAAACAACAACACATGGAAAATATACAAACATCGAACAGACAGTACACGTAGCGCAGCCAGAACCACGCATTTTAAACAACAAATACATGGCATATATACAAACACCGAACATGCAGTATACGTAACACAGCTTTGTACCATAGCTCTAATGGTGTTCCTTTGTTCTTGCCGATGCTTTCATTTTCATAAACTTGAAGAACTGAGTCTAAACTGTGCTATAAATATCGGTATATTTCAGCCGTGCTATAAATGACAGATTCGGCAGTTTTACCCTTGTCTACTTAATTTTACGCGTGCGATGTTGTAATGGTTACACACAACCTGTCAATCAAAACGACTAAACCGTTACCAAACGAGCACTCCTTCACATTGCATTTGCAAAATAATATACAAAGGCAATTGGCTGCAATAATCAAAACCTGGGTCATGCTCATGCCGCGTGATAATGCTATTTCTTGATTGGATCTAGCTGTTATTTCTACTAAAATCTGCAAGAGCGCATTTTGATCAATGGCTATGGTACAAAACATTTATAGCATATGTTTCTCGTATATGATTTATACTTCACTCTCGAACCTACGGCCCTCGAGAAACAGTATTAATCGCATATACGCGAAAAAGTATGCTATAGATATTACATAACCACGCAATTTAAACAACAAACACATGGCATATATACAGCCATCGAACAGGCAGTATACGTAACACAGTCATAACCACGCAGTTTAAAAAACAAATACCTGGAATATAAAGAAACATGAAACAGAAAGTAAACGTAACACAGCCATAACCACGCAGTTTAAACAACAAAAACAAGGACTACATACAACCATCGAATAAGCTGTGTGCATAACACTGCCATAAGCACGCAGTTTAAACAACAAACACATGGAATATATACAAACATCGAACATACAGTATACATAACACAGTCATAAGCACGCAGTTTAAACAATAAAAACAATGGAATATATACAAACATCGAACAGGTAGTGTGCATAACACAGTCATAACAACGTAGTTTAAACAACGAACAATTGAATATATACAAACATCAAAAATACATTATACGTAACACAGCCATAACCACGCAGTTTAAACAACACACACGTGGACTATATATACAATATCGAATAGGCAGTGTTCATAACACAGTCATAACAATGCAGGTTAAACAACAAACACGTGGAATATATACAAACATCGAGCAGACAGTATACGTAACACAGCCATAACTACGCAGTGAAAACAACAAATGTATGGAATATATACATACATCGAACAAGCAGTGTACATAACACAGTCATAACCACGCAGTTTAAACAACACATACATGGAATATATACAAACATCGAACAGCCAGTATACGTAACAAAGCCATAACCACGCAGTTTAAACAACAAATACATGTAATATATACAAACATCGAAAAGATAGTTTACTTAACACAGCTATAACACGCAGTTTAAACAACACATATATGGAATATATATATTAACTTTATTCAGCCTTAAACATTCAGTACAAAGTTTATAGCCTACACACAATACATATTCAATACAGTGAAAACATCAAAAACATGGCATAAACACACGGCATACACAATCTACATTGAATTTTACAGAGAAGCGTTATAGCTTTCTTTATTCTTTCCTTCCCTTTTTTTTATATATATAAAACATGGAACAGGCAGTGTGCATAACACAGTCATAACAACGTAGTTTAAAACAAAACACGTGGAATGTATACAAACATCGAAAATACATTATACGTAGCACAGCCATAACCACGCAGTTTAAACAACACACACATGGACTATATATACAAACATCGAACGGGCAGTGTGCATAACACAGTCATAACAACGCAGTTTAAACAACAAACACGTGGAATATATACAAACATCGAACAGACAGTACACATAACACAGCCATAACCACGCAGTTTAAAAAACAAATACATGAAATATAAAGAAACATGAAACAGACAGTATACATAACACAGCTATAACCACACAGTTTAAACAACAAGTGTATGGCAATATGCAAACATCGAACAAGCAATGTGCTACACAGCCATAACCACGCAGTTTAAAAAACAAATACATAGAATATATGTTAACATCAAAAAAGCAGTGTGCATAATTCAGTCATAACCATGCAGTTTAAACAACTAGCAATTAGAATATAAACAAACATGTAAAAGATACAATACATAACACAGCCATAACCACGCAGTTTAAAAAACAAATACATGAAATATAAAGAAACATGAAACAGACAGTATACATAACACAGCTATAACCACACAGTTTAAACAACAAGTGTATGGCAATATGCAAACATCGAACAAGCAATGTGCTACACAGCCATAACCACGCAGTTTAAAAAACAAATACATAGAATATATGTTAACATCAAAAAAGCAGTGTGCATAATTCAGTCATAACCATGCAGTTTAAACAACTAGCAATTAGAATATAAACAAACATGTAAAAGATACAATACGTAACACAGCCATAACCACGCAGTTTAAACTACAAATACATGGAATATAAACAAACATCGCACATACAGTATAATTAACATAGCCATAACCACGCATATTAAACAACAAACTTCATGGAGTATATACAAACATCGATCACACAGTATACGTAACACAGCCATAACCACGCAGTTTAAACAACAAACACGTGGAAAATATACAAACATCGAGCAGACAGTATACGTAACGCAGCCATAACCACGTAGCCTAAACAACAAATACATGGAATATAAAGAAATATGAAACATACAGTATACGTAACACAGACACAACAACGCAGTTACAACAACAAATGTATGGAAAGAAATATAAAAAGATCGGACAGGGAAAGTAGCATTTAAGGAGGACAGTCAACCACAAAACACAGAAACAAACACGCAAACAGACAAACAAGAAGGCAAAATCAATAATAAATGCCAGCGACATCACAAACACAAAAGGGTTGGCAATAAGGCTACCGCCTTGGAACGGTCAATGGCAAAGTAGGCCACGGGGGGGGGGGGGGGGGGGGCGTTAAACCGGTTCTACGGTGCACCAAACCTCACACTTACCCTACTGTCATCCAATTAAAACAGGACAGTGTAAATAAAGAAATACCCGCCATGATTTAATCTCTAACCAACAAGGCAGCATCAATAGGCAATATAAGTAAAACAATAATATGCTCGTGTAAATATAATACAAAAAAACAATAGCCTAAAAAGCCACAATGAAGGTACTCAATGACTTGGCAGAAGCCAGAGCAGTGAAAGAATAAACCATTAAGGGCACGACAAGAAAGATCATGGACAAACATCAAACGCCACCGTCCCAATGGGCTTTACGTAGGCGTCATCATAGTGTCCACAGCCTGTCCTGTCATCGTGCGATTAAAGAGGAAAGCATAGTGGAGAACTGCAAAATGGTCCACCACCAAGCATGCAGTACGTTGCAAAATGATAGGCTCATAACCTCTTTTGATAAACTTTTTAACAAATTTAACAAAGATAGTATGAAAGTGATAATGACCAAGAATCTTACGAAGTTTATAAATCACATCACGCAAACATCGAACAAGAAGTGTCCACAACACAGCCATAACCACGCAGTTTAAACAACAAATACGTGGAATATATACTAACATCGAATAATCAGTGTGCATAACTCATCCATGACCACGCAGTTTAAACAACTAACACATGGTATATATACAAACATCGTAAAAGATAGTATACGTAACACAGCCATAACCACGCAGTTTAAACAACAAATACATGGAATATATATACAAACATCGAACAGGCAGTGCGTATGATACAGCCATAACCACGCAGTTTAGACAACAAATACATGGAATATATACTAACAACGAATAAGCAGTGAGTATAACTCAGACATAACCACGCAGTTTAAACAACAAATACATGGAATATATAGGTCTCACTACACACTTCGATTTTACTGTGTTGGCCATAGGCAGTAAAATCCAATTTTCCACTCTGAATCAAGCATTTCCAGTATTAAAGTATTTTTTTGTGAAAATACAGTTACTGCTGCTCATAAAAATCCACAAAATCTGGTACATAGCCCACTTTTATTTTTTTATTGCGAGTGTTGTCAGGCACGGTACTATTCTCGGCTTTCACTAAACAGTTTGCACCTAAATTCATACGCATTTTGAGCACCCACAAATGTGTCACATTTTGCTGTCAGTGTCGTCTAATCGCTGTTCATCCAAAACTCACACTATTGTTTTCTCACCTGCAACAAGAAAAGAAAATATCCTTGGACAATTATTAAAATATCTCAAACCGAAGAACACACATACTTTTTATGGTGTAAGAATCATCCTACAGTCACATGCAAGGGAGCTAAGTGTGTAGTGAGATTTATACTAACATCGAATAAGCAGTGTGCATAACTCAGCCATAACGACGCAGTTTAAAGAACAAACACATGGAATATATATACAAACATCGAACAGGCAGTGTGCATAACACAGTCATAATAACGTAGTTTAAAGAACAAACACGTGGAATATATACAAACATCGAAAATACATTATACGTAGTACAGGCATAACCACGCAGTTTAAACAACACACACATGGACTATATATATATACAAACATCGAACAGGCAGTGTGCGTAACACAGTCATAACAACGCAGTTGAATATATACAAACATCGAACAGGCAGTGTCCATAACAAAGTCTTAACAACGCAGTGGAATATATATAAACATCGAACAGTCAGTGTGCATAACACAGCTATAACCACGCAGTTTAAACAACACATACTTGGAATATAAACTAACATCAAACAGACACATGGAATATATACAAACATCGAACAGGCAGTATACGTAACACAGCCAGCACTCCTTGACATTGCATTTGTAAAAATATATACAAAGGCAATTGGTTGCAATAATCAAAACCTGGGTCATGCTCATGCCGCGTGATAATGCTATTTCTTGATTGGATCTAGCTGTTATTTCTACTAAAATCTGCAAGAGCGCATTTGGATCAATGGCTATGGTACAAAACATTTATAGCATATGTTTCTCGTATATGAGTTATACTTCACTCTCGAACCTACGGCCCTCGAGAAACAGTATTAATTGCATATACTCGAAAAAGTATGCTATAGATATTACATAACCACGCAATTTAAACAACAAACACATGGCATATATACAGCCATCGAACAGGCAGTATACGTAACACAGTCATAACCACGCAGTTTAAACAACAAAAACAAGGACTACATACAAACATCGAATAAGCAGTGTGCATAACACAGCCATAACCACGCAGTTTAAACAACAAACACATGGAATATATACAAACATCGAAAAAAACGTATACGTAACACAGTCATAAGCACGCAGTGTAAACAATAAACACCATGGAATATATACAAACATCGAACAGGTAGTGTGCATAACAAAGTCATAACAACGTAGTTTAAACAACGAACACTTGAATATATACAAACATCAAAAATACATTATACGTAACACAGCCATAACCACGCAGTTTAAACAACGCACACATGGACTATATATACAAACATCGAATAGGCAGTGTTCATAACACAGTCATAACAACGCAGGTTAAACAACAAACACGTGGAATATATACAAACATCGAGCAGACAGTATACGTAACACAGCCATAACCACGCAGTGAAAGCAACAAATGCATGGAATATATACATACATCGAACAAGCAGTGTACATAACACAGTCATAACCACGCAGTTTAAACAACACATACATGGAATATATATATATAGAAACATCGAATAGACAGTGTACGTAACACAGTCATTACCACGCAGTTTAAACAACAAACCCATGGTATATATATACAAACATCGAACAAGCAGTGTGCACAACACTGCAAAAACCACGCATACATGTACATGAAATATATGCATATACAAACATCGAACAGCCCTATTTATACTGTCATAGAATCTATAGAAGTTTCCAAAAGATAAACACTTTGAATGACAGAATCAACGTAAACATAAGTATGATGTTGATGGTCAATATAAACGTCTTAATTGCTTTATTCAGAAACTTCTATATGTTATTTTATATTTAAAATTAACAGTCTTGAATGACAAAACGAATAACATGTCAACAGCATAATTATAAACATTCATAGGTAACACTGATCAAGCTCAAAGGAATCATATAGAAAGGGGTAATATTTTGGAATTATAAAGATATCTTCTCTGAATAAGAATTTGAATATAAATGAAATTTGATCATAATGTTCATTTGGTGTGCCCATTTATATGTGTTTTAATTGTAAATTGTCGTCCAAGATGGCCACCATACATATAAATATAGACAAAATTATTATAATGGTATTTCAAATGAAATTGTTTATTCATTACTTATAAAGCGAATTCATCTGGTTGACCTCTATCATGTTTGTTTTTCAACTTGTCATCAAGCTTTTAAGATGGCTACCATGGCAACATGAATTGTACCTGTTGTTATACATGTTATCAACGATTTTGTAACTGACTTTTGGATTTTCAAATATATATATACAGAGAAAATCATGTTAGTGCCTGATCCTATTCAGTTTATCAGGTGAGGTGAGACTGAGAAAAAAATGAAGTCCGAGGCTGTGCCGAGGGCATCATTTTGTTCGTGCCGAACCTGATAAACTGGATACGATCAGGCATTAACATGATATTCTATTTATCATGTTGAACGTTTAACATCATTTAATTTACCTTTTTTCCATTTTCTTCCCATTTTTTGCCGTTCAAAAATACCCAGACGTCATCAAATATACCCTGACGTCATCAAAAGACGTGCTGACGTCATCAAAAAAGGTGCACCTGGCAGGATAGGAACGTAACTGCCGAGATAAGGTTTTATCTCAGGCACCCTGTTTCTCGGCAGATTGATGCACATCGACATGATAAATATGGGTTCGAATCCGTTGGTAAGTGGTTTTTACTGTAAGGGACAGACTGTAAATAGACATAACATGGGGGTTATTTACATCAGCATTATACATAGTCTACTCCTTGATGATGTTTATTTATTTGTTTGTTTTTCTCATTAAGTCTTTAGACTTAATAATATAATGATGATATTATCAATTATCTAGATGACATAAATTATAATTTCGAAGCGTGTCTTATTATTATATAATTCTACTATGTGGCTGCAATATAGTATTGTAACTAGAGGATATAAGATAAGGCAAGAACTATGTTTGCATATTTGCCTTATGCCTTCCCTTTTTTGGAATAGCATCATGTTTGTTTGAGAAACCGTCTCAATTTCATTCAGCTTATCATTTATGATTTATTCTCTTTATAAAATAGCTTAACTCCTTCTAAATTAAAATACAAAATACCGTTTTTCTATCCACATATAATGTTTGTAGCTGTATCTTATAGATCCTAGATTAAATAAAGTTCGGTATTATGTAAGTATCAGCCGGTTTCCGAAATTATCATTTTTAGGTTCGCAAGGTCACCGAGTGGACTAAGGCGTCTGCTATTGTGGGAGGCGCTGTGTCGAGGTTGGTGTGGGTTCGAATCCGTTGGTAAGTGATTGGTACAAACTTTTCTCCTATACATATGTAATTCAAATGTAATAAGTTCAAAATATTATTTTCTATTTGTCACACACAGTTCGTTTGGTCCTTTGTATTGTATACTTTCTCTTGTCGGCATACTTTGAATTTAGTTAATAAGTTAGTATTATACTACACTGACGTTGATAAGGAGTTACTGTCAACTGTAAAGGAACGAAAACGTGCCTAGTGTCAACATAAAAACGACACATTTTCTCGAGTTTCTTTGCCACAAATTGACAAAATAATTGAATTGATAACTCATATCATTCCATTCAACTGCAGATTTTAAAAAATGGTAGGGAAAAAAATCGTCAACAAAGAATAAATAGAAAACCGCTTGGCGTCTTAATGAAGGCATCCGACGTCGACGTCATACATAGAGTTTGTGCCAACTAATCATCCGCACCAAAAACTAATGTACGGCAATATACTATTTAGATAACAACACTTTATGTATCGATTGTTTTCTAACATGTATGACTTTCCCGAAATGCGTTACTATACTATAGATTCTTTTTTTTCCAGTCTCAGTATGGACTATATTGTCTTCAAAAGTCATTATTTTGTTAACATTACAAACAATCTTACAAATGTGTTCTATCAGTGCATAGGTAAATATATGGGATGGATATCTTTCACTATCCTATAGGACGTACCCTATGGAAAAAACGTGTAGTCTAATTAAGCCGCTTCTTACTAGACCTGTACAACTAACTACGGTAACGATTACGGTAAGGATTACGATAAGGAATACCGACTAAAACAGAGGGGTTTTCTCAACAGGAAATACGTCTTGAATGCTCGACCAAGCGTATGCGCATCACTATATATAGGCCAATAACATTTATTATTGACATTACATGAACTTTTAGGGAAAAATGGCCATTACTACAAAAAATCGACCGCTATATATACCCTTAAATGTGCTGAAAATAACGTACACCACAATTCAACCAAACAACCAACCATCATTATTTTAGAATGTATTACACTAGTTGGCATACATGATATGATGAGATGGTTTGCAGAGCAATATATCATGTTTACAAACGACGAGTTATTCGCCATGCTTCCTTTTCTAAGCCTCACCTAATAAAGTTGATACTCGCTTCATACCATCTTTGCAAACTGGTTTGATTAACTTTATATTTTTTGCATTTTCTTGATATTTTCCTTTGAAACAATATAGCGCTTAATCTCGAATATACTTCATTGCTCAAGTAGGTTCGACTATTTACGCTCCGCTGCGCAAACGTAGAAAGTGGCTGTTCCGCTTCAAGGAGGTGAACGGACTGTACGCATTGCACGCAGACACTGCGCTTGCATTCGGTGTGTCTTACCAGAAAATGGATATTCCACTGCATGAACAGACACTGACAGTAGTGGTTTCTCTTTTCCATTGTGTTATCATTAGAATTGTTGCTGATACTATTATAACGACGGGAAAATAATGTAAGTACAAGAATTAATTCGCTTTTTTTCCCGCTGTTTATTCGGGTTAGCTGGTATTAAATGGAAAAATCCGCGAAGCGTGTTTTTTCCGGCGTTTACTACCGACGTTTAAAAAAGCATAAAGGTCGAAAAAAATGCGAAAACAATCTTTAATAAACGAGCACTCATGTATAACATACATTGTAAAAGAAAAAAGTAACCTTCAATAGTGGCGGCCTCATCCTTTTCGCTGTTAGGGTTAACTGATACATTTGATTGTTCTAGTGTGCATTCAAGGCGATAAGCTCACGCGCTGCACGATCTTTAGTGTTTTCAAAACCCCACAAGGTTTTGTATTAAAAGTCAGATATTGAAATAAAAGGTAGTACAATTTGAGTTTTCAGTACTACCATAGATTTAAATACATTTATTGGTGCAAAATAATCAACAGTTAGGAATATGTAAAGCAATTTATTTGCACTATTCAAATGTGTTAACAGTTTAAAAAAAACTAACAGAATGCCGTGACTTAAAAAAAATAGCAAAATTGCCGTATGACTCTTTAAATGTATCCTGGTGCGTAACCTAGGATAGCACAAATTGCTGTCCCGCAATGAACATTCTTGTAAATAATAGGTAGTTTTAGTTTCATTTATTATATTTAGATCAACTAAAATAGGAAATATCAATATTTTCTCACTTGACAATTCGAGGTCCCAGTGGGATTTGAACCCGCAGGAATGAGAGGCGAGCCAGTTTTAGACACAGCGTCTTCACTACGGCGGCAATTTTAGGGTAAGACAAAGGGGATACAAGTGTATTTAGTATTTATCATGTACTAAGGCGGATTCAGGGATAAGGCGGACCCAGCACCACCACCTCTAAAATCCCACAAGTATAACCTATGCATGCCGGATTACCCGGGCGCGCCCCATTTCTACTGTTAGTCATCATTGGATTTAACATACAATTATTCTGTAAAAATGCAACATAATTCACTAAACGTCTTATGTAGAAAAACATTTCATTTCGAAGGATCCTCCGCTGCCCCCACCCGCGCACCTCCACACACAAATACTCAAACCAAAATCTTGGATCTGCATCTTATGTGTACCCTCCTCTCAAAACGTTTTCAGTGATCAATTATTCAGGCACGAGTCTGGGTGGTTGTATCGAAAAATAGTCTGAAAGGTCGATGCATTGACGTAAATATATATATATATATATTTATATATTAGTTTTACATATTTAAAATAAATATACTTCAGAGTTTGATGTTGATGTTGTAATATTGTCCAGAAGGAGTCGCTGCTTCAATCATTTCAGTTGGAAAGAGAATATGGATGGGTCCATCACATATGAGGTTTAATATTGATGGTCATCATCACATATGAGGTTATTTATGGCCATCATCACAAACAGACCCAGTTGCGTTCAAGTCAGTGTACCCCAAATAAATGCATAATGAACGATGAATGAATGGTAAATGAACACAGAACGATCTGTATTTTAAAAATGTTTAATATTGATGGTCATCATCACATATGAGGTTATTTATGGCCATCATCACAAACAGACCTAGTTGCGTTCAAGTCAGTGTACCCCAAATAAATGCATAATGAACGATGAATGAATGGTAAATGAACACAGAACGATCTGTATTTTAAAAATGCATTTCGCTCTTTTTCAGCGTTTAAAAAAATGAACGATAAATGCATTTTTTAAAACGCTAAACGCTGAAAACGAACACAAATGCATTTCGCTATTTCGGAACACTTCCAGTATTATCCTTTTGAGTTGTTAATTAAAGTCTCGATTTAAACGAAGTGCGTTTTCCATTATTTTAATATAAATGATTACACTGTATAAATGGTGTGTTTTAAGTACGATTACACATTTACTTTCACTTTTACTGATTCAAATTGGAAATATTATATGTATTGTGTATCACAAACTTTGTATTAATTCAATATAAAACTAAATTAAAAAAAATGATAAAAACCGCCAGCATATTTTATAAAGTGTCATGTATATTACATTTTCGATGAAACTAACATAAACCTGGAAGAAAACAGAATACTCATCAATGATCACCACCAAATAATGCCAACGAAAGGACCAATTCTTCAGTGTGATCACATAAACATTAGTCGCCGACCGCATGACTGGATGTCGGAAATGAAAACAGAATGCATGTTTGGGGTACTTGAACACAGCTGAGTCTGTATGTGGTTATTTATGGTCATCATCATAGATGAGGCCATCATCACATATGAGGTTATTTATGGTCGTCATCACATTTGTGGCTATTTACGGTCATCATAATATATGAGGTTATTTATGGTCATCATCACATCATCACATGAGGTTATTTATGTCCATCATCACATATGAGGTTATGTATGGCCATCATCACATATGAGGCTATGTAAAGAAATATAAAAAGATCGGACAGGGAAAGTAGCATTCAAGGAGGACATTAAACCACTAAACACAGAAACAAACACGCAAACAGACAAACAAGAAGGCAAAAGCAATAATAAATGCAAACGACATCACAAACACAAAAAGGGTTGACAATAGGGCTACCGCCTTGGAACGGTCAGTGGCAAAGTAGGCCACTGGGGGTTTATACCGGTTCTAGGGTGCACCAAACCTCACACTAACCCTACTGTCATCCCATTAAAACAGGACAGCGTAAATAAAGAAATCCTCGCCATGATCTAATCTCTAACCAACAAGGCAGCATCAATAGGCAATATAAGTAAAACACAAATATGCTCGTGTAAATATAATACAAAAAAACAATAGCCTAGAAGGTCATTATCACATATGAAGTTATTTATGGCCATCGTCACATATAAAGTTATTCATGGCAATCTTCACATATGTGGTTTTTAATGGCCATCACATATGAGGTTGTTTATGGCCATCGTCACATATGAACTTATTTGTTTTCATCATCACACTCGAGGCCATCATCACATATGAGGTTATTTATGGCCATTATCAAATAAAAGGTTACTTATTGTCATCAACATATATGAAGTTATTTATGGCCATCATCACGTTTGAGGTTATTAATGAACATCATCACATATGTGGTTATTTATAGCCATTATCTCATATGAGGTTATTTATTGTCATCATCATGTATGAAGTAATTCATGGCCATCATCGCGTATGAGGTTATTTATAAACATCATCACCTATGAGGTTATTTATGGCCATCATCACATATGTGGTTATTTATGGTCATCATCACAAATGTGGTTATTTCTGTTCATCATCACATATGAGGTTATTTATGGCCATTATCACATGTGATTATTTATGGTCATCATAACGTATGTGGTTATTTATGGCAATCATCACATATGTGGTTAATAATGGCAATCATCACATATGGAGTTATTTAGCATATGTCGTTACTTATTTTCATAATAATATATGGGGTTATTTATGGTCATCATCACATACGAGTTTATTTCTGACCATCATCACATATGTGGTTATTTATTGCCATCATCACAATATGGTTATATATGGCCATCGTCACATGAGGTTATTTATGGCCATCATCATATGTTCAGGTTGTCACTTTGTTTATATCGCCGATTGATATCAAGTCTTGTTAAAAGAACTTCGACTTGAGTTAATTTGTAAATAACCCCAAATATATCGTACCAACTATATATCACCTTTTATCGCGTAAGGTTTCAATGTTGTAAATCAGTATCTATACTATATACAGAACCGACATGTTGGAACTACTCGGCGATCCCCAACACAGTCAAAACCGGCTCTTTCCCTCTCATTCTACAAGGTGCCGTGCATTTGTTCCGACGGACAATCATTCGATGGATATAAAACAAACGATGACATTGTGACATTGAATTCACTATGTTCTTGAATCCTGAGAGCCAGAAAAATGTCTGTTCAGCCGCTTGTGTGTTATACCCACCTGGCAATACCTCTGGATTATAACGCTCCTGACATATAGGGTTTTTGTGGTTGGTAAGGTGAAGTCGGTCTATACTCTTTTTAATCAAAATCCATAACTTCTTGAAAGCTTCATGTAGTGGTAAACCTTGTTTGGAAGCTTTCAGGTTGTCTAGATGACACATGTTGTCATAAGCCAGGAAATATTCTTTTAATCTGTCTTCTAAGTGTTCCTCTGGTGTATTTTCACATCCTCATAAATTACCTTGATAGTCAGCATGAATACCTGTGACGGGCTTTCCGATCTGTGAACGATAATGATAAAAACTATCATTCATATACATGTATATATACACAGAAATCGGTGATTTTTCATGTCACAGTTAATAACATACTTCTACAGGACAATTAGTGACCATCTATGTATGTAGTAAAGTTTGTCAAATTATTTAATCACATATAATCGACATTAATCGACAGTCAACCCTAGGTCTGTTATATATAACTTTAATCGGGATGTTAAACGTGACACTATAATATCTAGCACAATCGCAAAAAATCTCGCAAAAATGCTAATCTCACAGAAACTTTCTTGAAAAGAGGATTAAATACATGCTACGGCCTCCACCAGTCACACACAAGAAATGGCCACTTGAACGTTGTCTTAACGTCCCTTTCACTCCAAAGTCCTTGTTGCATTGTTCTCCTTCTACTGTTTCCATTTCCCAAGCTTATATATTGCAATCCTTAATAAGATGTTCGGTACCTGCAACCAGAATGGAATATTACTGTTGTTACCATCCATTGAATGTCATTTGTATTTGAACCCATTCATATATTTGAATAATTAAAATAAGCAAAACCCGTTTTAGGTTTTAAAATAATTTAACAAAATATGAAATGATTATCTCGACTATAGTAGGTCACATGTCGCTAAATATATACATATATATCGACCTGGCAAACATACATAAGAAATACATGTACGTTGGTAAATCTTCTCCGACTTAGTGTTTCGAATGCATTTCAATTAAGGGCAGCTTTTGACTATTTTTGCCAGAATTGATGATATACAACATATTTTATTGTTTATTTAAAGATGCTTTTTAGTTCTAACAAATTCTAAACTGAAAATATTTTTGAATATGTTTATGTCGAATATAGGATATCCGTAAATGATGATATATTTTGTGTTACTTCATAAAGATGTAAAGCAAATATGGATATTCTTTAAAGGGACACTGTCCGTAAGTAAGCAGATATTGAGCATAACCAAATAACTGTCTGACTTTTATTCATTGAAATGTATACATGAAAAGATGAGGATAGACCCTAAGAAGTATGTAGGAATACATTCGTGAGTTTGAAAAAAAAAAGAAGTTTTAATTATTAAATGTAAATAAAGTGGGACCCACAATATTTACCTTTTATGCGTTCACATGACTTCCATAGCGCACTAGGTTTTCACCATAGTATGTATTGCGTAATATGTATAGCCCGCTTAGCTCAGTCGGGAGCGAGTTCCGACAAGTTCACGCTCACGCACACTTATTTTTACTGCGAGTTTGGGCTGCGAGTTCAAACCCACGAAGTGGATTTGCTTTTTTTTGTACCGCGATTGAATTCCGTTAAACAATCTTGCTTTTAATTAGTAAATATTGAATAATGTTTAGTGTATAATGTTTGCGAACATAATTATTGGGTGTTTTACAAGCTAAAAGTTACGGACAGTGTCCCTTTAATCCTGTTAATCGCATATAAACTATATAGAGGATCTTGCATGAGTACTCATTCATTATGGAATTTATTAAACTAGTTGGAAAAAATGATATAAAGCGAGACTATTGCCGAGCATTATAGTTAATAACTTCGATAATGAATGGGAATGAATGTTAGAATGTTAGATAATATTTATCACATGACTCACATATCGACTTTTATTGCAATTTGCCTTACATAGCTTAACACGCGAAACCGACATAAACTGTGGGAATTGGATCAACGTTATTATCGAAAATTGTTGACGGCATATACTAGGCTCATTTGCATACTTATATAACTAGTGGTACATCAAAAAAATATAGAATGGTGTTATACCACTCCCGCAACATAAGTTATGTGATAAATATAAATAAACACGGGCTAAAATGAAATGGATTCATATTAGATATATCAGGTTTTATTTACGGATTTAATTTTTTTTTATTAATATCCGTAATTAATATAAATATATCCGGAAAGTTGCGCGAATTTGTATGTATAGCAAGTAGATAAAGCTCACCAAATGCTGAGCAACAGTGGAAAAAACATATTATAGCAAATTAAAAATTTCTCAGATGTGAGCCATCTTTTAATGATGTCATCGCGCCCTGCTTACCGTGTATGAGAACCTAAATACTATGGCGTGTATGAGAACCTAAATACTATGGCATATTTCGACGCAAAGTATGGACAAAACATAGAACATGTAAAACAACAGTAAATCTAACAAGATGATACACTAAATTTGATTAAATTCTTACAAAAATGTAGAATTTTGCATGTAAAATATTATTGAACTATTAAATATTAATGTAATTATTAGCTATATATAAATATAAGACGCGATGACGTCATCAATCCAAGATGGCCTACATAAAACGTTTATTAGCGGTTTTCAATGACAATATCTTTTACATGTTTTCACATTACACACTATCTAAAGAGTTTTATGCAAATAACGCTATTGCAAATTAATGATAGAATCCTTTAAAGCGTGAGTATATATAAACACGCGTGAGTATATATAAACACGACGTTCGATCCACACCCTGACCATATGTGTTGCAAGAGACTAATCTGCATTCGTCTGCTTAGTATTGGTTTTACCCATGAAGACATCGGGAATGATTAAATGAGTTCAGAGAGCTTTATTAACAATCGGTGCAAAAAAAATATGTTTAAAAACTACGACGACGTCCGCCAAATCCTGGTCATCTTCAAACATATCGTCTACTTGATTGATCATTAACGTGAAAGTTATATTTTGAAAATGTTTAAAAGTGTTCGTACAGCATGTAAATCCCCTTCTAACCCCAATCATATTTGCGATAGTTTTATGTATGATTACTTTATACTGACCTTGATATCTTATAGCTGTTTTACCGACTTGTTGTTCATCAATCTTCTGTAACCGTTCTGAAAGTTGTACTGCTTTTTTTTCAATCATTTTGTTCGAATCCGTAGCTTAAAAGGTAAAGCAGTTTAATGAAATACCTGTTTAACTACTCTAAGGTGGTAAGGATAATTGTGGTAAAGGTGGTAAGGAGAACAGATTTCACAGAATACAGTAAACCCCAAAACATGCAGAAAGACAAACAAGAATATATCGTAATGTGACGTAATGTGACGTATTATGCCTTGACGTAATACTTCACAAATACAAAAAGGGTTGACAGTAGGGCTACCCCTTGGAACGGTTAGAGGCAAAAAGGTCACTTGGGGTTTAAACCAGGTTCTAGGGTGCACCAAACCCCACACTTACCATACTGTCATCTCTATGAAAGACATACAATCCGTGTGTATATGTCATATACATTATGTGTAAAACAAATAGTTATTATTTTTCATGTATACATTTGTCGAGTAAAATGAGTACACATTTATTTAATCTGCATTAAAATACAGAAAATAAACCCAGGTTTATCGTAGTTATTTATTAATGTGTACTTAGTGTCCACGCTATATAGATATATATATTAAATATGTAGATATAAAGATATATAAATATATAGTATTTTATGTTATAGTTTCATCAAAGGCAAAATATATTTATAATCTCCTATCTAGTCGCAGCTTTATTCAAAAGTGAGAGTCCATATATATATCAATAATAGCTAAGCCTCTGAGGAGCTATCAAGTAACTAGAGGTGAGGTTATTTATGGTATGATCACGTATGACGTTATTAATGGTCATCATCACATATGAGGTTATTTATGGTCATCATCACATATGAGGTTGTTTATGGTGATCATCCATATGAGGTTATTTATGGCCATCATCCCATTTGTGGTTATTTATGGTCATGATCACATATGAGGTTATTTATGGTATGATCACATATATGGTTATTTATGGCCATAAACACATATGTGCTTGTTTATAGCCATCATCGCATGGGGTTATTTATGGTCATGATAACATATGAGGTCATTTATGGCCATCATCACATATGTGGTTATTTATGTTCATCATGGGATATGAGGTTATTTATGGCCATCATAACATATGTGGTTGTTTATGGCCATCATCATATTGGGTTATTTATGATCATGATCACATATCAGGTCATTTGTGGCCATCATCACATATGAGGTTATTTATGTTCATCATCACATATGTGGTTATTTATGGCCATCATCATATATGTGGTTATTTGTGGTCATCATCACATATGAGATTATTTATGGTCATCGTCACATATATGGTTATTTATGTCCATCTTCACATATGTGGACTTTTATGGCCATTATCACATGGGGTTATTTATTGTCATGATCACATATGAGGTCCTTTTTGGCCATCATCACATATGTGGTTATTCATGGTCATCATCGCATATGAGGTTACTTATGGTCATCATCGCATAGGAGGTTATTTATGGCCATCATCATAGATGATGTTATTTATTATTAAGGGCCATCATGACATATGAGGTTTTGTATGGCCATCATTATGTAGGAGGTTATTTATGGTCATTATTATATATGAGGTTATTTATGGCCATCATCACATATGTGGTTTTTTATAGCCATCATCACATGGGGTAATTTATGGTCATGATCACATATGAGGTCATTTATTCATGATCAAATATGACGTTATTTTTGTTCATCATCACATATGTGGTTATTTATGGCCATAATTACATATGAGGAAATTTATGTTCATCATCACATATGTGGTTATTTATGGCCATCATCACATATGTGGTTTTTTATGGCCATCATCACATATATAGTTGATTGGGGCCATCAGCACATATGAGGTTATTTATGTTCATCATCACATATGAGGTCATATATGGCCATGATCAAATATGACGTTAATTATGTTCATCATCACATATGTGGTTATTTATGGCCATCATCACATATGAGGTTAATTATGGTCATGATCACGTATGAGGTTATTTATGTTCATTATCAAATATGAGGTTATTTATGGCCATCATCACATATGTGTTTGTTTTATAGCCATCATCACATGGGGTTATTTATGGTCATGATCAAATATGACGTTATTTATGTTCATCATCACATATGTCGTTATTTATGGCCATCATAACATATAAGGTTATTTATGTTCATCATCCATATGTGGTTATTTATGGCCATCATCACATATATGGTTATTTAAGGCCATCATCACATATGTGGTTATTTATGTTCATCATCACATATGAGGTTATTTATGTTCATCATCACATATGTGGTTATTTATGTTCATCATCAAATATGAGGTTATTTATGTTCATCATCACATATGTGGTTATTTATGGCCATCATCACATATGTGTTTTTTGTGGCCATCATCACATATGAGGTTATTTATGTTCTTCATCATATATGTGGTTATTTATGGCCATCATCACACATGAGGTTATTTATATCCATCATCACATTTGTGGTTATTTGTGTTCATCATCAAATATGAGGTTATTTATGTTCATATTCACATATGTGGTTATTTATGGCCATCATTACATATGTTGTTTTTTATAGCCACCATCACCACTGTAGGGAACCGTACACCGGATCTTGGTCAAGACCCCGTTCACTAGTACGGAGTTTTGGTCAGTCATGTTGTAGAAAACGTACGGATTACAACGGCAAAGGTAGGTTAACCTCGTTTTTCTCCTATTTTTGTTCATTTTATATGAATAATCAGTATTGCTATATGGTGCGGAAACATTTCCCCGTTCAAATATTACCGTACATAGTTGACATATTACTTTAAATGCTACAATTCAGATCAAAGAAAAACAATTGCCGGTGCAGAAATTCGCCCAAAGTACCCTTCAGCAATAAATATCTCATTAATTTTCAAGTTAATGAAAATTTTGAATTGGCAGATTTATTTGTTTTTCCAATATACGTGCATGTTCAAGTGTTCAACTTCATTCATCCGAAATTGAACGAGATATGAATCGAAACAAAATTAATGTTTGTGTACGGGGTATTCGGCACTTGTGTACGGAGTACTGCAAATATTCTCTTTTTACTGTACGGAGTTTTGCTTTAAATATATTGTATGAAACTATGGTTTTAATGTTACTTGCATTACATGTAATACATAAAACATTCCTTGAATGTTTGTAAACAGTCAATGTAGTGTCATTAGAACTGAATCAACGTAGATTTCATTGAACAGATATAATCATGCGAGCGATACAGATAATTAATATTAACCCATGCCGTTATCTATATCATGTGTTGTCAGTGTAGTTTAAGAACCAACTTTACATTTCCTATTAACATGCTTAGGAAAGTTTGACATAGTTTAGATGTCAGTATGGGGCATAGAATTAATTTTAATCTGACAGGCAAACTGTTTAAAAAACACGGTAAGGATTTTTAACGCCTGTGGGACGTATAATAATACTTTGACAACAGTTCGTCGGTCTGCCCGTTCGTAGGTCATAAAACATATTGAAATTCACTCTTTAAATACGTTTTGGAAAGGTAGATCCATTGGAAGCATCTATCTAACTGTTTTGTGATAGGGATCAGTGTCCTTTCTTAGAAAGAAATTGGACATAATTCTTCGAAAGAAAAATGAAAAAAAAATAAAAAGGTTTATGCAATGTTCCAACATCATTAGTAGGTGAGGGGTGGTAAAATATCATATCATATTGTGCATACAAAATTCTACACATCAGGTTCTACATACGGGGTTCTACACATTTATTTACTATTATTATAAACTACACCCAATCATAGCGGTTACATTCCACTATATAATACAACACAACACATCAACATTATATATAATACTAATGGTGTTGTAAATGACAAAACAAAATTATATGACGTTTAACTGTGGTCACAATGAGCTAAAATTGGACAACTGCATCAATTCTAACAGACAAAAATATACGTCTGGACTTAGTTTGTAGTACATGTAGTTATTTGGAATAAGTACGGAGTCTTTCTCAAGAATTACCGCTTTTAAGTTTTAGTTTTCTGCATTTTTTCGTCTTAACAAGTACAAATGGTATAAGACATATAAAACATAAATAATGTCTACGAATTACTACAAATATAAGTAAATAACATCAGTGCAGAGCAGCGAAAACAATCTGCATTGCAAAACCCCGTACACAGTACATGGACAAGACTCCGTACACAAATCAGCATATTTTTATATGAATTAGTTACGCTGGGCACGTTTTGTTTTCGATTCATATCTCGGCCAATTTCGGATGAATGATGCTGAAATTTTGAACATGCACGTATATTGGAAAAACAAATAAATCTGCCAATCCAAAATGTTCATTAACTTGAAAATTAATAAGATATTTATTGCTGAAGTGTACTTTGGGCGAATTTCAGCACCGGCAATTGTTTTTCTTTCATCCGAATTGTAGCTTTTAAAGTAATATGTCAACAATGTACGGTAATATTTGAACGGGGAAATTTTTCCGAAACATATAGCAATACTGATTATTCATATAAATGAACAAAAATAGGAGAAAAACGTGGTTAACCTACCTTTGCTGTTGTTATCCGCACGTTTTCTACAACATGGCTGACCAAAACTCCGTACTAGTGAACGGGGTCTTGACCGACCAAGATCCGGTGTACGGATCCCTACAGTGATCACATGTGGCTGTTTATGGTCATATTCACATATGAGGTCATTTATGGCCGTCATCACATATGTGGTTAATTATGGTCATCATCGCATATGAGGTTACTTATATAGGTGTAACATTACACCGAACTATCGATGTGATGCAATAGACATCATCCCAATATCAACGCATCGATAGTAACTTGAACTATCGATTACTATTGCCAATAGTATGCTGAACTATCGATAGTTTCAATAGGCATTATATATTTCATTTAATATAGGCCTTGAGCCAGGACCTAAAATTTTCGATATTGTTACCAACTCAAGGGACAAATTCTACCATCACTTTTTGAAAAGTTTACAACCTTTCTACGCTGATTTAAATAATATTATAATATGAATATTGATGAAATTAATTACTAAGCAATGTTCATGGCATTGGACATATGTGTTCAGTAATCTTGATAAGTTGAGACACATGCCAAACTGGAAGTATAAGCCTTCCTCAAAGTAACTGCAACATAAATAGTATTAACATGTTCTGATATATACATTTATTGTATACTTTCATATTGTCCCGTTTAGTTTGCATTGAGCTACGTGTGCAATATACTACGATATTGCACACATTGATATTGCACCGGAAATTTTTCTCGCGCTTGCTAAGAGACGCGAAAAAGAAATAAGGAACTACTTTCAACGGAATCCTGCCTATAGTGTCAACAAAAACAACACGTGTTTTTGTTCAACCTTTTGTGGCAGAAATAGATAAAATAATTGAAATGGTCACTCACCCACTATTTTAACGTTATCGAATGGCCAACAAACGTTAGAAAATCGCTTGACGTTTTTAATGACGTCATCAGACGTCGACGTCGTTTTCTCGCAAAAGAATCATCCACACAAAGTGAAACTGAATGACATTAAAGGAATTTCATCGAAAGCTATAAAAATAACACAAATATAATGAAAAGTAATAGTCATACAATTAGCATTGATCGAAAACAATATGAAAGTATACAATAAAAAGATTATTGAATTTGTATGGCTAAATATTACTCGCATATTACTTGGAACTCGTTGCTTTGGCGCAGGACGACACGCAAGCTCGTCGTCCTTTGCCACAACAACTCGTTCCAAGTTATATTTAGCCATACAAATTCAATAACCTATAATATTGCACAGACGACACATAGTCCAAAGGATTCTAGATAATGGAAATGTGCGGTTTAACGTGTTTTTTTTAACAAAAGTCAATTTAAGGTGTATGCGGCATGGCAATACTTATTATGATTACTTATCTGGATTATGTATTACACATAAATACATGAATTAAACATTGCATATTGCAACGCAAAATCTTAAAATTTGTCTATTTTAATACTTTTTCAATTTATGCATATTTTAAGGATTTTTACACCTGAATTACCCCATCCATATACAACACAATGAAGAATTCTGCATATGAAATGTAAAAATAGTAGTACATGCATTTGCACGAACCATTTTTGTGTTACTGAAAAAAGAATCGACGAAAGATGAATTGATTTGAATTTGGATTTTACGGCGCACCAACACAAACATGTTATATGGCGGCAACAGGAATGAACATTCGACCCGGTTCACTCTTCATTAACATCAAGATAACAATTTCCAGAATGTGCCTAGAACCTTCTTACCTGCAGAACTGCAGAGTTGCTGCAAATTCTCTAGTTAACACTCCATTTTTCAATGGAGCCACAATCACTGCCACCACTGAAGTAGCACCTGAAACAATACAGGTTTCATGATGAAAATAATGAACAAAAATGACACAAAATTAACATGAATTCGGGGAAATTTTACCCCTATGCCTGGATATGCAGTGGTCATATTCCTGCCCGGGAACCACACGGCGTCGACGAAGAAATATCTTTTGGGTGATACCCAGATCTCTGTACTAACTACTTACCACGGCAACTATTTGTTAGTATTGGTGCAATTGAGAGAGAGAGAGAGAGAGAGAGAGAGATGAGAGAGAGAGAGAGTGTGTGTGTGTGTGCGTGTGTGTGGTGGGGGGGGGGGTGGGGGGTGGGGGGGAGTAGGGGGTATATAGGCATTTAGGAACCTGCCCTACTGACGACACGGGATTGCCTGGTTACGTCCCCATCCGACGGACGAGGGTAAAAGTGTCTTGCCCAAGAACGCAAGTTAGCATCAAGTTCATGAATGTCGACTTGCAATATGCCTGCAGGCCTTATATATGCCCAGCTCATTGCTGTTTTGATAAACTTGGCAATTAATGTCTTGGGATAAAACAGGACAAATAAGAATACTCAGTACATATTATCTGATTTAAAAATATAACTTTATATAATATTTAAACGCTTCCAGATAATAATCGGTACCCAGTGCATCGATATAGATTACATTTAGTGATCACGGTTAGTTTACTGATGTTTACTCTAAAAGCTATATCCGATATACAGGTGCTACTGCAGTTAAAGTAGCTATCCAGCCAACAACAGCCACATTTTACAACATATGTACATCGTTTCGAAACATACTGACCACGAGGTATATACATAACATACATCGTTTGAGAATCAAAACTCTATAGATACAATATGAAAAGCTTTAACCAGCCAGACAATTCATTTTACACTTATTCAATTACGGATATTACAAAAGCCCATGAATAAACATATACTTTTAAGCGACACATATGCTTTATTATATGAGATGAACACCTGGATAGAGTTTTGATAAACTGTTTTTTGTAGTGTAATTTTGTCGTAATTTGGAGGGTTATTTTAAAATTTGTATAACAAACACCTAAAAATCAACAGTTAAACCGTAAATTCTTTCTGTTTTTATGCAATTTGTCGAAAATGCAGTGATCTGTTTTGTGATTTTAGTTCGTGGATTTATTCAATATGCGATTTGTAAACATGGTTAAGTCTTCATAATGGAATACCTTATCAAAAGTCACAATCTCTATATATTCCAGTTCGCTTAACACTTTTGAAGTGAAATCTGTAAAACTGTGACCCCCGTAGTGACCATATTTGACCCCATTGTCGCCATTTGAACAAACTAGGTAGAGGATCATAAGCTTATGGTACATGCGAACCATTATTTAGCTTTTGAAGTATCAGAGATGATTTCCTATATAATTCAATGTTATAGTGTGACCTCCGGGACAGAGCCAAATTTGATTCCAGGCTTGATTCAAGGGACACCATTTAAATTATTTGGTACAGGACAATACTCTTAAGCTACATGTAGCTTATTACACCTCTAGCTCTTGTAATTTCAGAGAAGATGTTTATAGACGTTCCTACATAACTCTATGTAAATATGTGACCCCAGGAACAGGGCGAAATTTGACCATAAGTTCACCATTTGAACAAATAAATTGGTAGAGATCGATACTCTTATGCTACATGCATCGTATTAGACATCTAGCTCTTGTAGTATCAGAAAAAGAATATTTTATGGACTTTCCTGTATAACTATTTGTAAAACATTAACACCAGAACCGGGCCATAGTTGGACACGATTTGAACAAAAGTGGTAGAGAACCATAATCTTGTACAATATGCAAAATAGTAGACCTCTGGCTCTCGAGTTTTTTAAAGAAGAGATTTTAAAGATGTTTCTTTATGACTCTATGTAAATATATGACCCCTGGGGCGGAGCCAGATATGACCCCAGGGTCAACATTTTAACAAACTTGATAGTCGGCCATAAGCTTATGCTTCATGCATAATATCGGACCTCTAGCTGTTACAGTTTTAGAGAAATTATTTATTTTTAAAGATTTCCTATATAACTGTATGAACAAATGTTACCCCCGGGGCTGGGCCATATTTGACCCTGGGGTCACCATTTTATAAATACTTGGTAGAGGACCCTAAATGTATAATACATGCAAAACATTAGACCTGTAGCTTTTCTAGTTTCAGCGAAAATGATTTTTTAAAGAGGGAGATAACTCTAATAACAGGAATCAGCTACCCTGTTCACACTGCTATCATGGATTTTTTGTTTCTCTGCAAGGTACTCAATAACATGGTACTAGTAAGAATTTGTCCCTTGAGATGGTAACAAAAAAGTCTAATAATCTGATTAACAACTTCATTTGTGTGTTTTTACGTCTTTTAAGTTGTATTTTCCGCTCCTAAAAATAGCCATTTCGAAACTTTAAGCAGATGCACGCATGGATTCATTTATGACGTAGAGGGGTAGTAGTATTGATTTTAACGTACATGGGGATTCCCAAATTTGTAAATTTTAAAGTGACTTCTAAAAGACGGAACGATTGACTGTTGAACAAGCACAATTGAGGAATCTACAACTAATGCTTGTAAGGTATATTGAATTAACATAAATATTTTTTTAAAAAAAGTTTATTTTGGTGAGTATTTTGTTTGTTTTTGGATATCAACTACTTTACTGGATATCTTAGGTTATTTTGAATATCCCATCTTTTAGAAGTCACTATTCGTCACATAGTAACAACAAATATTGCTGCGAACATACCGTTCGAAATTGTCAAAATTAAAAAAATGCAAAATCCTCTTTGTGGATAATAATTTATTTTTATTTTTATAGTTCATCTTGTTCGTTTGGAAATAATATTAAAAAAACAGTATAATTTCATCTGCTTCTTTGTTATGCTTGTATATCATAAGGTAGTTGTAATAATTCAAGTTTGCCCAATAGTATTGCAATAGATATCTCAATGGTAATAGTATTGTAATTGTAATTTTTGCAATAGCAATACTATCGCAATAGTCAATTGTCCCTTCAATAGTCAGCCTTAGGTAACTTATTTATGGTCATCATCACATATTAAGTTATTTATGGTCATCTTTACATATGATGTCATTTATGGCCATCATCACATATGAGGTCATTTATGGCCATGATCAAATATGACGTTATTTTTGTTCATCATCACATATGTGGTTATTTATGGCCATAATCACATATGAGGTTATTTATGTTCATCATCACATATGTGGTTATTTATGGCCATCATCACATATGTGGTATTTTATGGCCATCATCACATATATGGTTGTTTGTGGCCATCATCACATATGAGGTTATTTATGTTCATCGTCACATATGAGGTTATTTATGTTCATCGTCACATATGAGGTCATATATGGCCATGATCAAATATGACGTTATTTATATGAGATTATTTATGGTCATCTTCACATTTGTGGTTATTTATGATCATAATGTATGAGGTTATTTATGGTCATCATCACATATGATTTTATTTATGATCATCATCACATATGAGGTTACTTATGGCATTCATCACATATAATGTTATTTATTGCCATGATCATATATAAGGTTATTTATGGCCATCATTACATATGTGGTTATGTATGGCCATCACCACATATGAGGTTATTTAGGGTCATCGTCACATATGTCGGTATTTATGGTCATCATAATATATGAGGTTATTTTTGATCATCATCACATATGTTGTTATTTATAGCCATCATCACATATGAGGTTATATATGGCAATCATCACATGAGGTTATTTATAGTCTTTCATCACATATGAGGTTATTTATGGCCATCATCACATATGTTGTTATTTATGGCCATCATTATATATGAGTTTAGTTATGGCCATCATCACATAATTGTGTTGTTATTGACGGTCATCATCATAGATGAGGCCATCATCACATATGGGGTTATTTATGTTCATCATCACATATGAGATTATTTATTGCCATCATCATATATAAGGTTATTTATGATTCTCACCTATTAAGTTATTTATGGTCATCGTCACATATGGGGTTATTTATGTCCATCATCACATTTATGTTTATTTATGGTCATAATGTATGAGGTTATTTATGGTCATCATCACATATGTGATTATTTATGGTCATCATCACATATAAGGTTATTTATTGCCATCATCATATGTGTTTATTTATGGACATCATCACATATGTGGTTATTTATGGTTATCATCACATATGTGGTTATTTATCATCATCATCTCATATGTTGTTATTTCTGGCCATCATCATATATGAGGTTATTAATCGCCATCATCACATATGTGGTTATTTAGTTCCATCATCACATATGTGGTTATTTATCATCATCATCACATATGTGATTATTTATGGCCATCATCACATATGAGGTAATTAATGTCCATCATCACATATGTTGTTATAGTTTTTGATGGTCATCATCACATATGTGGTTATTTATGTTCATCATAATATTTAGGTCATTTATGATCATCATCACATATGATGTTATTGATGGTCATCATCAACTATATCACATGTGAGGTTATTTATGGTCATTATCACATATGTGGTTATTTATGGCCATCATCCCATGTGTGGTAATTTATGGTCATCATCACGTATGAGGTTATTTATGGCCATCATCACATATGTGGTAATTTATGGTCATCATCACATGTGAGGTTATTTATGGCCATCATCACGTATGAGGTTATTTATGGTCATCATGGCATATGTGGTAATTTATGGTCATCATCACATATGTGGTTATTTATGGCCATCATCACATATGTGGTAATTTATGGTCATCATCACATGTGAGGTTATTTATGGCCATCATCACGTATGAGGTTATGTATGGTCATCATGACATATGTGGTAATTTATGGTCAGCATCACATATGTGGTTATTTATGGCCATCATCACATATGTGGTAATTTACGGTCATCATCACGTATGAGGTTATTTATGGCCATCATCACATATGTGGTAATTTACGGTCATCATCACGTATGAGGTTATTTATGGCCATCATGACATAATATTTACTTCGACTTTAAATATCTGTATAATAACCAATGGAAAACATTCTTAGTGAGTGGCGAACAATGTAAATCCTAAGCAGCCTGTTATTATAGACATTGATGCGTTCGACTGCGGCCGTGAACGAGTTAAATCATTTCGTATTTTGCACGAAAAGATAATTTAAATAAACTTATATTCTTGTATTCACGCCAATTATGTTACACAGTAGTAAGCCAAACATCTCTCATACCATTAAAAGTTTTAAAAACTGCCATAAGGATATGTATATTCTTCCCACCCCTATATTTAATCTCATCTATATCAATAGTAACGTATGATTCATAAATCAACATTCACGAATATGCTGCATACTAGAACTGCTAACCTGTTTTCAAAGTAAGAGTGGTCACTTATGTCATTTATATACTCCTCTAAATGTTCATGAAATAGCCATTTTCTGCTATATTTTCAAATAGTAATGTATATTATTAAAAGTAACACATGTTTCATTACACATATAGTTCAGTCTGTATACCTACTATGTATCAATATTCTTGACTTAAAACGGGTTTTTAGCACTACTGGCCAAAGGCCAGGCGAGCTTATGGGATCACTTTTCGTCCGTCGTCCGTGTGTCCGTCTGTCTGTTTGCAATTTTATAAAAGTGTCATCTTCTTTGAAACCGCTTGAAGGAGTTTGATGAAACTTCATTACAATGATCTTTAGGATAGTCCCCCTCAGATTCGTGTTTTTCGCGGCCGCCAGTCATCGAAGAGGGCCACCATGGCTAAATTTAAGTCAAATTTAAGGACATTTCAAACGACATCTCCTCCGAAACCGCTTTTTCTATTCTTGTAAAATATCATAAACATGTTCCTTGGGTTGGCCTCTATCACATTTGTGTCTTTCGTTGTTATCGTCGAATAGTCAAAATGGCCGGACTGAAAGTTTACATAGGGTTATATAGGAAAACTTTAAATATGACATCTCTGAAACCGCTTGAAGGACTTTTATGAAACTTAATCACAATGATCTTTGGGTTAGTCCCCCTCATATTTGCGTTTTTCGGGCCTCCAGTCATCCATGATGGCCACCATGGCTAAACTTAGGTCAAATTTAAGGACATTTATCAAATGACATATTACCACTTATTCCATTCTAGTTAAATATCATATACATGTTCCTGTTGTTGGCCTCTGTCAAGTTTGTGTATTTCGTTGTCGTCAAATATTCAAAATGGACGCCATGATAGCCCGAAGTTTACATAAGGTTATATATAGGAAACATGTTTCTTGGGTTGGCCTCTATCATGTTTATGATTTTTAATCACCAGTATATGGTCTACAGGACCACTTGGGCCTCTTGTTTCAGTTTAAACATACAGTATGTACATGTTTTGATGGTATATGCATATACCGTTTTAATTACATTCAGTGTAAGGTAACGTAACAAATTTTACGAAAACACACCATGTTTTCTGACTAAGCATTGAGCCTAGCTAGAAGGACTGTTACAAATGTTTTTGTGAAAATGTTCAGCTGATATGGTACTATTGTACTTGGGTCATCATGAACATGTTGAGTAAGCTTTATTGCTCATTAAAGATAGGATATGTAGTTAGTCTATGATACTCTCAGGTTATGGTAACGTATGTTTCATCCACTTTGGCGACATCTTTGAAGACAGAATTGTCTTCGCATATTCTGAGACGTTTTACTGGTATATATAATAAGTTGAACAATATTCAAACTATTCCATTAATATTCATCTCCACTAGATTTATACGAATTAGCTATTCCATGTTCAATCTGGGTGATGGAAAACCCTCACATTGAAAGTTTGCAAGATTATACTATGTGACGATAAATCGTTACCTGAATTATCTTTGAAAATGTAACCAATGAAAGATGATGGAAAATCATGACCATGAGAATAAGTGTTTATGGTGCAACATCATCACCATTTAAGGTGTTTTTTTCAAAAGTTCCCCGACCGGTAGTGTGCTTATTGTCTAGAACTTCATATGCAAAACATATGCAGTATTTATATTACGATATGTGTGGCATTTTTGTTAAACATTAAATAAACAAATTATGGTATTTCGTAGGCACACTTTCCAAATATCGTTTGCAGGAATGTATTTGCCTGGAATGTCATGGTCATTATGATACTTTTGATATTTAAAGCCTTTCCCCATAAAGCATTGAACAAGAGAAAGTAGAAGCAATATATTTGCATACATTTGACAAGCCACGACAATAATACGTTTGGTATTTAGCTGCATTGATAGTATCTGAATGTCATTAATATAATTATAACATTAGCAACAGTGGATAATTTGACATATTTGCGATAATTGGGCGGAATAATTAATTGTTATAATTGATCCGAATACGGATGTTAACTCATCTGATGGCATTTAGGGTGTATTGTACACTGCAAGTCCATACGGGCAAGGGAATGTGTATCATTTCTCCATCAAGTAATGTTATATAATGGATTTTGCCGCATTGCAACACATTATCATGTTACAGCTATGTTCTTTACAATGTTCAGTCCTGGAAGCCAATGCAAATGTGGAACAGGAAGTAAACCACTCACAGAAATCAGCCACCATCCAAACAATACTCTTTTTAAACATGTTGCATTCGATTGTCTCAACCTTTCTAAAAGCGTTCAGAATAGCTCCGGCATGCTTGTCATTTATCTGTAGACAAACACTGTTTAACTAATAGATATAATAGTGTGTACAGCTATTGTACAATGCGTGAGATTGTATTGCGTATTTATACAAGAAAGTACCAGGTTCCGCATTATTGTACTAATTAAATCAAACGGTCCACGAGTGATATTAGGACGTTCTGCTGGTTAGCATGGCTCTTATAAAATGTAACAATTGCGAAGAAAGTACGAGTATATATAATTTTTATATTCTGTCAATGCGAGTTTTTTTTTCTTTTTTTTGCATATTAAAGACATTTTCTATAGTTTTTTCTGCATAATAGATGTTCTTTAAACCTTTTGTACAGTAAGTCTGTTATATATATAGACAGAAAATGCAAAAATAATGGTCGGTCACCATAATTGTTAAAATTTTAAAACATAATTTATAATGCCACCGTCTTGTCAATCTGTCCAAAAGGTTGAACAAATCCTTGAAATAGCTAAATAAGACATTATTGAAGTCTAATCATGTATTCATTGGTCATAATTCTGCCAAAATTGTATTAAAGTAAAGAACATTTAATTATAATAACATTTTAAGCTCATCTTTATGTAAAACCTATCTTATTTTACAAAATCTGTTGAGACCATTACTCACAATTTATGCACAAATTAGCCCATAAATACAACTAGACACCGAGAGCAACATTTCTGTAAATTTTTAGGAAAATCCATCCAATAATTTTAGAAGAGAATTCGCCCAAAATTCTGCGCATGAAAAATTACAAAAAATGCCTTTAACATGATCATCTTTGTGCTATATTTATATTGCCTATTAATGTTGCGTAGTTTGTTAGAGGATATAGTTTCATAAATTGTCTTTATTAATACTGCCTTCCGCCAGTAGAGCTTATTGGATGGCGGTGTCCGACGTCCGTCAGTTACCTTTTGCCTCGTTAACACGATAGAACCTTCATTTTTCATCCTATCTTTTTCAAACTTTACAGATTGTTGATATCAATGAAAACTCGGACGAGTTCGAAAACCAGCCAGATCGGACCATTTACACCGGAGTTATGGACCTTGATTGTCTAAAATATGCTATAATTTCGCCTCGTTAACACGATAGGACCTTCATTTTTCTTCCGATCTTTTTTCAAACTTTACCAGATTGTTGAAATCAATGAAATTCGGACGAGTTCGAAAACCAGCCGGAGTTATCGCCCTTGCTTTACTTAAAATTGCTATATTTTGCCTTGTTAACGCGATAGGGCCTTCATCCGATCTTTTTCAAACTTTACCAGATTAAATTGTTGATATCAATGAATGCTCGAATGAGTTCGAGAACCAGCCAGGCCGGACCATTTGCATCGGAGTTATGGCACTTGATTTTCTGAAATATGCCATAATTTGGACTCGTTAACACGCTAGGGCCTTCAATTTTCATCCGATCTTTTTCAAACTTTACACGATTGTGATGTCAATGAACGATCGTATAAGTTAGAAAACCAGCCATATTGGAAGAGTAACACCTGAGTTATGACCCTGTATTTTGCCTCGTTAAGACGAGAGGGCCATCTTTTTTCATTCGACCTTTACCAAACCTTACCAGATTGTTACTATCAATGAATTCTTGGACAATTTGGAAAACTAAACAAATCGAATTCATAAAACCGGAGTTATTGCCTTTGAATTAGTTCAAAGATGTTGTATTTTGCCTCGTGAAGACGATAGGACTTTCATTTTGTCTGATTTCAGCGAAACTATGCAGAGATTATCTTTTAGTTTAATAATATTTTATTGCAGATATGTTACAATACATCAATTCAACATCACAATATTCATAGAAACATATGCAAATGGATTGAACTACAAGTTATTACAACATAAGTTACAGTTCTCTCCATTGTGGCTGAACAAGTGTATATGATTATCGGTTTGAAATTGTAACAATATATTTAAATATAAATTTGATACAGAAAAACGCAGAAAAAAGAATAATATAATAAAATAATAATAAAAAAAAAAAAATCCAAAAATGTAAACTCTGCCTGCCATGCAGAGATTATCAGTACCAATCCTAGTTGTACATATCATCACTGTGTTCCGGTTGAGTGATTTGGTGGAGTTATGGCCCTTTAAAGGAATTAATACACACACTTTGTCTGGACTGTATCTCCTGAACCCCTTGCCGGATTTCAACGAAACGTTTTAGGAATGATCAGTACCAGGTTTAGTTGTGCATATCGTCGCCTTGTTCCGGTTGAATGTTTTGGTGGAGTTATGGCCCTTTAAAAGTTTAAATACACACATTTTGTCTGGACTATTTCTCCTGAACCCCTAGCTGGCTTTCAGCGAAACATTTCAGGGATGATCGGAACTAAGCTTAGATCTGCATATTATCACCGTGTTGCGTTTGAAATATTTTTGGCGGAGTTATGGCCCTGTAAAAGCTTTAATAACCAATTAACAGACAACCAACATAATAGTGTCTGACCTTTATATACTAAATAACACTCCTAAGGTATGCGAGTGTCGTAGAGCCCTAACTCCCTTTCTACTTAGAAAAATACTATTTTTAACATCATAGATACCCGTATTAACTTCTACTACCGGCTAACCCCTAGACCTAGGTTTTCATTTCGTAATTTAAAATCGGGAATCCAGGAATTTCATAATAAGTTTGCTTTAGGTCCTGCTGATAAAGCAGCTAATAATATAACTATTGATTGGCGCTTCCATTACTTCAATGTTTTATCTCAGGAACTCGGGAGTACTAATTCGTATACTCAAGAGCAATTTAATGAATATAATGTTGTTTCAACGCATATCACTCAGTGCAAAATTTCAAGAAAGTACTACATCTTTGGCCTTAACAATATTAAAGCGTTTTTTGCTAACTGCAATTTGAACAATTACACTATGTGGAGTTGCCATGAAGTTTGGGAAATATTTCTATTTCTATTGGATAATATTTTTGTCAGTCCTGGAACTACCGTTTATAGACAAATTGTTGGTATCCCTATGTGTACGAACTGTGCACCCTTGTCGCAGATTTGTTTTTATATTACTATGAAAGAGGTTTCATGTTGAATCTTTCACCAGATACCCAGGCATATGTTATTGAAGCCTTTAATGACACCTCTCGGTATCTGGATGACATATTGAACATTGACAGCCCTTTCTTTTCTACTATGATTAATAATATATATCCTAAAGAACTTCAACTTAACAAAGCTAATATTTCTGATACTAACGCATCTTTTCTCGATTTACATCTCTCTATTGAAAATGGTGAAATAAGTAGCAAAACCTATGACAAGAGAGATGATTTTAATTTTGGTATTGTTAATTAAACCGATTTAGATGGGGATGTTCCCCGAGCCACTTTTGTGGGGTCTATGTGTCTCAACTTATTCGCTTTCTAGAGCTTATACTCGGGTTGAGGACTTTAAGATTCGTAATATTTTATAATTAAAAAGCTACTCCATCAGGGCTACCGTTAACATAAACTTCGTAAAACTTTTGCAAAATGCTATTATCGTAACCCTGATCTTCTGTCCAAATATAAAAGTAATTTAAGAACTCTTCTGTGACAAGGACTATCAAAACCTGACTTCAATGGTGACGTGAATTACACTTCGTAAGATCCTTGGTCATGATCAATTTCATACTATCTTTGTTAAAACTTGTTAAAATGTTAATCAAAAGAGGTTATTACCCTATCATTTTGCAACGCACATCATCCTTGGTTGAGGACCCATTTTCAGTTCGCCACTATGCTTTCCTCTTTAATTGTGCTGTAGACCCTATGTGCACTCAGTTCGGATACCGAGTTCTTCCGGTTCGGAAAGAGCAACGTGGCGGAAAAAACATGACAACAAATAAGAC